>WAAD01039254.1:0-10010 GCA_013389945.1 Fregata magnificens
AGACCTGCCTGTTTTAACTGTCTGTGAGATGTGGACGAAGAAACAAAAGCTATTAATTTGGTAGACAGTGTGAAAAGTCATTTTTTATAATGCTGGCTTTTGCTCTAGTTATCAGCAGTACATTAGGAATGGCGTTTAGCAGTCAGCGCAAGCAAAGACATTTTGCCACGAGGCACTACAAAGTTGAAGTTATTAAAACATTTATAGCCTTAGAAAAAAAATCAATTATTGTCAAATAGGAAAGGCCAAAATCAGTAGTAGGGACTGGGAGGGGAATTGTTTTCCATCTGCTAAAACAGTAGACGAAATGTAAAAATTAAACTAGCAAAAGCAATCACTTGACAGTGTCCTTTTAAGTTTAAGCTCCTCTATTAGGAAGCTGCCGCTGGGGAGTTAGTGCAGCTGTAGATTGTTTGTCCAGAGTGTTCCCAGTTGATATGCTTCAGCTACACATTGGGCTGTGTTTTACATGAGGCTTTGTGGAGTAACGTGACTTGTGCTAAGGCTCCTACACATGCCTTCACTTTGTGTTACTCCCGAGTGGCTTGTACACACATACTTGCCGAGTGTTTGTGTAGTCATTGCTTTTGTGCACCTTGGACGCCATGGACCTGTAGCAATCACACCCTTTCCTCTTCTAGCCCCTTCAGTCTCGCTGTTGAATCCCATCTTGAGCATGTATTTATATATGTGTGTGAGGTCTTAACCTAATAAATTATCCAGGGATTTCATTTAATCTTCCAGACTTCTGTTTATTTGACTTATCTCCTGGTTTGTTTTGTCCAGCTCAGATGTCATTTCTGCCATTGACAATATGTTCCACTTTCCACATCATGTCATATATATTCTGAATCTCCAGTTTGCTAAGATAGGCGAAGAACTTGTTTTAAGCCTTCTCTTCCCCTCCAGGACATGGGTTTTGCTGTGAGAAGGAGCAAGACCTCTTTTGGAGCATGAAGCAGTGAAGAGGTCTCAGAATACAAGAGAGAAGAGAAGGGGAGAGCCAGCACCATGCTTTGGGACAAAAAGGTGGAATTAAAGAGTAAGGAAGAAAGGATGGAGGTAAAGGCATGAAAGGACAAGGATGCAAGGCAGAGAACTGTACCAAAGGATGACAGAAGGTATAGGTTGAGTGGAGCTGAGCCAGAAGGTAGAGACGAGTTGTTAAAATACAGTAAGTTGATGAAAGTGAATTTTGTGCTTACGTCCTGGAATGAGAAATGTCTTCAAGCACCAGTTCCCAGAAGAAGCTTATGACTCCCCACTCCTTTTCCAAATCACGTTCCTGCATTTGGGGAGCTACTGTCCAAAAGATACCTGGCAAATCAGGGAAAGAAGGAACTGACATAACTTTAGCCGCTCCTCTTTAGACTAGCTGGACAGGGAGGCCAGAGCACAAGGAGGGTAACAGGGTAGAACACAGGTATAACCCAGGCATGGACTGAATTAAATTGCTAGCAAGAGATGGTGTTGTGGACTTAGATGACAGAAGAATGTGAAACTGGATATAGCAAGAATCTGAATAAGGGAGAAACGAGCAAAACAAAATTTGCAGTGATCCAATGAGCTGTGGAGGTTTGGTGTTAAGGAAGGAGAGGAAAGGGCTTAGCTATTCTTGAGAAAGATTGAGCCTGAGATATCTAAAAGATATCCCTTGAAAGCACACATGAGCCCAGGGTTAAACTCTAAAAGTTGCAGCAGAGATTTACTGAGATATGACCTCCAGGCGGTGTTTGGGTTTGTACCATCTGAGGGGGAGAGAGCGCAGCCTGGTTAGTTAGAAACCTTCTTTTTCACTGTTACTAAATTTATGAAATTGTGTGCTAATTAGCGTATGATTTATAAATTTACATAACTGCATGCTACGTAAGACAACACAGAATATTGAATGAGGTGATTTAAACCAGCAGAAGCAGAGAAGTCTGCTCTGACTGGGTGGCAGTCCTCTGGAAAATGCCTCTCCCAATCCATAGCTGCTCCCTGCATCTCTTAAAGGCTTATCTGCTCACAGTGACGATAACCATTTTACAATGTTGTGGTTCCATGTAGATGTGAGAGAACAGGCTACCTTGAGCATCTTTGGCATGGTTGTGTAGCAGAGCTTTCACTGTGATCCTTGGGGAAGGTGTTTGGAAGTAGAAGTCAGCTGAAAAAGAGCAAGAAACCCAGCTTGCTCTGGTCAGTGTTGTTGCTTGACGACTGCCATAGTTGTTCACAGGGGATGCTACTGCATCGCAGCTGCAGCAAGAGCATGGGGACATGGGGAAACTGGATTTGATTCCCAGCTCTAGGGAAGCCACTTTGCCTCCCTCTTCAGCATGCTTTGGGTTCTGCTCGCGAAATGTGTTTACTACCACATCTCAGAGAGACTGTGACTTATATTAGTGCCCGCAGCAGGCGGCGCTGGACATATCCACAAACAATTTGTCTGTGAACTGTAAGCTGTTAGAGCAGAAGCATATCAGCCAGTCATTCCCATCTAACAGAAGCCGAAGCTCTCAGACTTAATTTTGAGGCTTGAAGTGGTCATTTCAGGCACTGGGGAACTAAACTGGAGAAACTCAGATGTCACTGACAGGTGAGGCCCTGACATATATGAGGTGGGAGATGCCCAGACGGTCCCAGCAGACAAACCAATCCACAAGCTGCAGCGAGAGCCATAAATTCCTAGTTTCCTTAATTCAGGAGTCATTCTGAGTATGTGAAAAAAACACTTTGTTCACTCACAGCATTCAATAACCAGTCTTAGAGTGTAAGTTCATTCTTTCTGGTCTCCTGTCTGCAGACAGGAGGAAAGTGAAAAATTGGAAAAAGTTATCTTTCCTGATTGCTTACTGTCAACTACCTTACAACCTTGAAGTGTGGATTTGATTAAAGCCATTATCCAAACAAAATGTCGAGTGTCATGAGCATTAAGGACAATGTGGGAACTCCACTCCTCTGCTAGACCTGGTAAGGAAGGAGAGGACAAAATGAATTCACAGACACAAAAGTTGGTTCTTTCTCAAGCTAGAGTTGACTGCGAGGAAGTTGCATAGAAATTTTAAAAGCACCTTGTCAAAATCTTCCAGTGTTTAATTATCCTTGCTGCTATGAAACTGCCTTATTTTGAGGTTGAGTTTGTCTCACTTTAATTTCCAGCTGCTGGACTTAGTTGTGCCTTCAGAAGCAAGATTGCAAAGTTCCCCTGTTGTCAGATAGTAAGTACCCCACACACAGTGATAAACTCCTGGTTCAGCCGTCTGTTTGACGAGGTGGAGTCCTTTATGCCTTGTGTCCTAATGTCTGTTTTCCAGCTCCTGGATGATTTGGGGGGGGCTGTTTTTGAACTTTCTCCAGCATTTATGCATCTTGAAGGGTTTATGCTAGAGCAGGTGGTGGTGCTGTGTGCAATGTTGTGCTGCAATGACAGTGTGGCCTCATCTGTACAGTATTTCCCTTTTGACACTTTCAGGAGCCTTGTTTGGAGGTGTTGGGCTGGGTGCCTGGTCTCATTGCACTTCAGATCATGGCTCTATTTCTTGGAAGCAGAAAGTCTGTGAGTGAAACCAGGAGACCCTGCTAAATTTATATAAGTTGAGGAGGAAGAAATAATCTGAAGTAGAAATACCAAGTGTGAAAAAAAAATGATAACAGGATTCAGTTTGGGATGGAGCATGAACCTGGGGGTGCAGCATCTGTGTACCCAGCCACCTTGAAAACAATCTGAAAGACACATGCTTGATGGGGTGGGGGAGACCCAGGCAGCAGAAACCCTCAGAAGGAGAAGAGTGAACAAAGCATGAGGCGATGATATCTGATAGCAACAAAAACAGATGAGAAGACTTTTGAGCTGCAGATGAGGAGGTGATGACATCTCCAAATTGCAGAGGAAATGGCTCCTTGTCAGTGGGTCTGGTGCCCCTCTATTTGCACTAGTGCCTTCAGCACAGGGATCTCATTACCAGAGGGTTTACTGGCAGATTGGAGGGATTTCAGTGAGGAGTAATAAAAATGATCAGGGACTGCTAGAATTGACATAATGAGGAAACAAGATGAGAAGAGTCAGATATTTATAGCTCGGGTGAGAGAGACAATTAAAAGGTGGGATGGGAGATGGACTGGGTGACCTGAAAGCCTTGTCTGTATCTAATAACTTCTCGTCGTCTGCTGTACAGAGGACTTGAGTTTACCAAAGCTGTCAGTATGACTCTTAACAGCCCTAACTTCCCATGTTGAAAAGCTCAGGTGGGTGTACTCTGGCTGTATTGACTCTGTCAGAATGTCACTGGCGCTGTACTTCATTTAAAAAAAATAGTCATCAACCATGTTGTGGAAAAAAAAATTGACACACTTGACAGTAAAAGGAAAAAAGTCGGACCTTCATAAAATAAAAAGCCATTGAAGACCTTGCGGAGAGGAGGGCTGATTGTGAAGGGCTCCCAGGTTGTTCAGCTGGTGGTGCTGAGCCCTTCTTGCTGCCCACATGGTGACCTGTCCAGTGGGAAGGTCCGTGCAGATGGAGCAAGTGTGAGCCTTTTTCTGTGCAAGGTAGGTGCTGGTGGCACCCAGCTGTGCACGCAGCTGAGCAAAACTGCTGCTTCCTAGTATGGACAGATGTGCACATGCTGTTGTCTCAGACAGCTGCTGAGCTCCATGGACAGCTCTTGGGGCAAGCTCTGTGCCAGCCAAAACCCTGCCAGTCCCACCGATAGCTATGGCCACATGTGGGATTTCACTTTCCTTTCTACTGCCCCTATGCAGCGGGATCCAGCCCTGGCGGGCAGGCAGGCTCTCCCCTTGACGTGGCCCAACTCGCTGCCTCACCTGTGGGGATCCCTGCACCTGGGTGTGGGTGGGGTTCGTGCATATAGTTCCCCTACAGTTTTGCTAAAACCCACTAAATATGTATTTTACACATATCCTACCAAACACGAGCAGCCATTGCATTCTGGTTGTTCTGAGCTGGTAACCCCTGAGAAGAGGGAAGGTGGCATGCTGGCCCATTTGAATAATTACACAGCAGCCTTACAATGAGGGTTATTTAAAACCTTGACTGAGACCACGGTCATCTCGCACACTCCCCAGTGCTGCAGAGGAGAGAGCCCTGGGTTTGCTCTGGACTTGAGAGGCTGCGGCAGAGTTGGAGGCAGCCAAGCTGGAGACATCTTGGTTCCTGGGTTTGCAGTCAAATTAAAATGCCGCTACCGAAAGCAACGGGGCCATGCATGTTAGAGGCACTTCGGGGAAATATCAGAGTGGCGTTTGTTGAGTCTGATGGCGCAGTAGCCACTCTGTTTTAATGATAACTGTGTGCAAAGGCCACAGCTGCTTTCATCCATTTCACATCAGTCTGACTTTCACAGAACAGACATAGCCTAGGGTGGTGGAAGGGAGAGAAAGGTGACCAAAAAAAACCCCCATCCATTTTTCACTACTTTTTCCATCCTTCTGAGCTGTGATACCAGGCTCTGGCTGAGCAACAGTAACCTTACCCAGCATACTGTTGATTTAAGCCTCTTGGATTTATATAACTTTGGAAATGGTAAACTATATTAATTCGCTGTGTTTTCAAGGGAAAGTTATTTATTGAGAGACATTTTTAACTCAAGTGCCAGAAGCCTTAAATCATTATAATAAATTCATGCTATTCAGGGTTTCTTACATTGTAATAAATTTGTTTTAAACATGAATGAGGAGATCCATGATTTCTTTAATATACTGTTATGTATTTCCTTTCAAAATGACACAGCTCACTACATCAAGTGGGAGAATAATAGTGAGAGATTTACAGTACTTAAGAATAACATAGCCTGGGAATGTGACATGTGAACCAACACTGGGCAGGGGGCTGGCAAGTGAACGGAGCCCACCACCACTCCCGGTCACACGGCCAAGTTAAACAAGTGACAACGGGTCAAGATCAGCAAGCAAAACCTGGGCGGAAAGCTCCCTGCAGAGTGGGAATCACAACCACGATGCAGCCTTATATTCACCTCTGTTTTACTGTGCAACGTGTGATCGAAACACCCGAAAGGTGACACCGACTGTCTGCAGTGACCTGGGAGGGTGGCTCCCGAACCGCTGCCTTGCCAGAGTGGGACCTGAGTCAGAGGTTTGCTTCCCAGCCTGGGGTCATCCTCCCCTTCCTGATCTCAGGCACTCGCCACAGGCCTTTCCCAGGGACTTCATCCATCCCGGCTACAATGGTGCATGGGGAGCAGATCCCTCAGCAGCCGCCAGTGCCCCTGAAGTGTGGTGAGGAGGTGCCAGGTAAGCACTTAGATAAATTTTGGTTGCCGTTTTTAATCCTTTACCCCTCATTAAACCTCTGCTGGTCCTGCTACTTGCTGTTACACACGTGGACTGCTGTGAAAGCAAGATGATAAAACCTGCAGCTGGCTTTACATCACGTCCTCCTGGCTTCATGGGGGTCTTTATGTGTGGGCGGGGGAGGAGCTGGCACGGAGACAACCTTGGTGATGCCAGTGTCTGCGGTCTGAAACAAATCCGCTTTGGCAGCGCGGTTGTGGTTTTCTCGGAAAACAGAGCCACTCTGCGCTGTGTAAATCTCTGCTGAGCGCTTGCGTCCCAGCCTGCTTCATCTTTTCACAGACTGCTGCAGGAAGGTCTCATGTTTGTGGTGATCTTGGGGCAGAGCATCACAGTGCCCAAAATGGCAATGGCGAAACCTACCAATGGTTCCCTAATATCTAATGAGAGCTATTACCCCCGTCAGATACCTGAAAGCCTTCCAGCTCCCCAATGCACAGCCTTCCTGTAGAAAAATGAAGAGTTGTGCAGAGCCATCCTGCTGTGATGTGAACATCTGTCCCACCAGGATGCCCATGCACAGAGACAAGAGCATTTCCCTGCCTCTAAAGAGTTAATGGGTCTTTGGTAGATGTGTCTGCAGCAGCGGGTAATTGAATGCTGCTTGTTCTCACTGGGGGGGCACAGCCCTGGCTGGCTGCAGGTGCGTTGTGGGACACCCAAGGACTTTAGCTGCCCAGGGATGGGGCTGGCAGTGCACGGTGGATGGCTGTGGGCTGCCTGCACTGCAAGGCTGGATGGCTCAGGAGAGGGGAGGAAGGGACTGGAGAGAGCCCCGCGTGCTTACAGAAGTGATGGCAGGACCTCATCTGTCAGCGCAGAAAAATGTCTGGCCAATAAACTTGCCAAACGTCTCTAATAAAGGGCTGGATATGTTATCATGTAGAATGGTTTTATAGGGGACAGCCATAAAATGTGCACATTGCCCTTTAAAATGCCAGGACGAGGATTGATTCCAGCTGGGTGGAGGGACAAGAGGAGGGGGAAGGAGGCTAATTGGAAAAGAGGGATAAATCCAGGGGCTCGTTTCTCTGCTGTGGGTCCCCAGGGTGCCAGGGAGCAGTAACAAAGCGAGAGTCACTGCTGGGCTAACCAGGGCTTATGAGCTGTGCATGGATCTGGGATTCTCTGCTCTGTCCCATCCACCCTGTGCAATGAATGCCCTTTCTGGCATCTGTTTCTGCTGCTGGCTCAGCCCTGCTCTTGCTCCTGATACTCAGCCCAGGGAAAGCTGTTGGAGATACCTCCATCAGCCTCTCTGCTGGTTCCTCCTCATTTGTG
Source organism: Fregata magnificens (assembly GCA_013389945.1). NCBI lineage: Eukaryota > Metazoa > Chordata > Aves > Suliformes > Fregatidae > Fregata > Fregata magnificens. The sequence goes on from WAAD01039254.1 coordinate 7,594, forward strand.
CTTCTCCTTTTAATCCCAGGGATCTAATACTCACTGCCTTCTCCTTGCCAGTTTCAGTAGATGTGTCCTCCTTCCCAGCGGCCCCATCGCCAGCTCATCTCTCCCTCTCCTGTCTTGTGACTCTATCTCCCTGGTCCCTGTCTGTGGAAGTCCACCACCACTGAGAGATGAACCACAAAGGTTTGGGCAGCAGTTTTGGGTCCCCTGCTCGTGGACAGGGGACAGCCAGTCCTGGGGATGCAGGTGTCTATGTGTTCTCCAAGCTCTGCTTGAATAAACAGGAGAGGGGGAGCTGGAGGAAGGCCCAGGGTGTGTTTAGTAGCAATCAATACATACATTGTACTCCAGCTCACTTTTAATGCTGCAGAAAACAGGCAATGATTTCACTTAATAAATGTAGACAGTCTTGCGGAGCTACAAGACCATCTATTCTGCTAGACAACTTCTGCACAACAGGACCACACGTGACCCAGCGCCCGGTATTATCTACAGCTGAGGCTCACAGGCTGCCATGGGTGGAGGGACCTGCCTCTGATTTTTCATTTTCTTGTTTTAATTTCCCTGAACAGAGATACTGGGCAGCCAAACCCCTGTGAGATCTCTCAGAGGGAGAAATAAAGAAAAAAAAAAAAAGAAAAGAAAAAGAGTCTTCTCCTTAAAGTCACTGAAGGCATCATGAATTTGGCCACTGGGTGGGGTGTGGGCAGGTAGTGGAGAGGTGGAAAAAGAAAGAGCCAGGAAAAGTCCTATTTTTGTTGGCACGGACTGGTTCAGAAATGTTTGTCAGTGGGGATTTGTTGGTATGTGCCAGTTCTCACTTGTCTGCCTGTTCTGTGCATGTGGTGCTGCTGAATTTCAAATTTGCAGTGGCCCTGGCAATCTCCATCAGAGCTGATGGGGGCATCTGTGGGAGGGAGGGGGGGGTGCAGGTCACGCACCTGGGTTTGCAGTGGGTCCCTTGGCTCTGAAAATGCTCTTTGGCCAGCCTTGGTGACCAAACACAGGCAAAACTGGAATGCCTGTTTGCTTCCATCAGGCATACAACAAATAACACTTTTCCCATTAAAGTTAGAGGTGAGTCAATATATTATGGTACGGACCCACGTCAATCAACATGACTAATGGATGTGGTGTATCGTGAGTTTGGGTGAAAGAATTGTCTTTGCTATTTAACTGATTCTTCTGGAAAGCAGAGAGATGATGTGAAATGCAGCCAAAGCTGATGAGTCTCATCTGACTTTCTCATAGTGTGGCCCCACTTCATGCGAAAGCAAGTTAGGTTTATTAAAGTGATGACCTTCGGGTCTGACACAGATTTTGAGTTCTCCAAACTAAGAGGTGCTTAAGTCTGGGTTTTTCAGTCTTGTTGCACAGTTGTGATGTTCAGAGTAACTTCCAAGCTCCCAGCCTAAGACACATCTCTGAGGTCTGGATTTGCCTTTTGGCTCAGGCCCATCTCTACTATACCCACCACAGTGAAATTTTCATTGAACACAATTTTATTTCTGGATTTGTAATTAAATTTAAGGGCTGGTAAATTTTGCTATGAACATTTTTCTGGCTCCCTTCCTAAGCCTTTGGTCTATTCAACTAGTACTTAGTGTTTTGCAGATGCTATTGTGTGTTATATTGCCAACCACAAATATGAAAAAAATGTGTGATTTAGAAAAATACTAATACATTTGAGGCATTGTTTTTGCTTTTATGATCACACTACAAGGTTTTTTTTCAATGTTTGTTAGAGCTGTAAACTTATGGGGCAGGTGGGAATATGATCCTACCACTTGACTCCAAGAGCTGTGACCTTCCCACTTTATCATCAAGCTTACAATCAAACCATGAGCATGACAGTACTGCCTGTAATTACTCTCTGAACTAAAACATTTCTTCCAACATCCAGCAACAAGGAAAATGAAATCTTCGGGTAGGGTTTAGTAGCTCACCTTGAAAGTATTTCATCTCATGCTAAACATTAAGCCATGTAGTGATGTCTGGGCACTTGTCTACTTTGAGACCCATGGGAGAATTAACTGAAATTCACTTTTAAAGGGGATTAATTAAACTGCATCAGGACCCTGTTTCAGCACTTAGAATTAAGATAAATTGAAGTAAGACCCCTTTAATTTACATTTTAGGGAATGAACTGAAAGAGATGAGAGACCTCTTTGACATCAAACGAGGGTGTCCGAAGAGCTGCTGGTGTGGTTTGACTAATCTGTTTTACATTATGCCTTATTTAATTCAGACTGAGTGACCTAGCGTAGACAAGCCCTGAGACGTTGAGACTGGGTGTGATTGTACTGGGAATATCTGCCTTCCCAGCTGTTTTGTGAGGGGATAGAGGGTGTGTAAGAAGCAGGATGCAGTATAAAATGAGACAGTCACTCTTGGTCTGTACAGAGCCACAGTGATGCCGT
>WAAD01039254.1:18505-29523 GCA_013389945.1 Fregata magnificens
AGCAAAGAGAAGATGGCCAACAGACCAAGGGGCCAGTGTGGCAGCACTGGAAATATCATGATCAGAGATAGTCGAAATTGTCTGAATTAGAATTTTCCAGTGACTTTTCTGTTGACATTTCTGCCAGATATTGGAAGATTTTGAATGTGTCAATTTCCCTTTACCCCTCTTTCCCTCCAGCTTTTCCGAGCCAAGAAAAAAAAATCGTAGTAGAAAGAAAAAGGATGAATATTTAATGAAAATTTGCAGCCAGTTCTCTGCTCTGTTCCCAACAGAAGAGCCATTACAGGACACAAAGCCCCGTCGCCCTTGTCTGAGCTTCACCCTCGCTCCGCAGATTGACTTGGATTCATTTCATACCTGGTCTGGATTACTAAAAAGATTTTCTGAGATCCTGAGTTGAACCTAAACTTTTCCTGCATCTCTGCAAAGTTCCTTGGAGGAATTTGCCTGAGGGAAGGATATGAAAACCTCAAGAGCCTGAGTCGTGGAGGTGGGTTTTCCTGCAAGGAGTTAAATCCTTGAGCCATAGCAAGTTAGACGATGGGCTGAAATTAGTCAATAAGTTTGTTGGCTCAGCTTTCAGCTGGAAAGCAGGAGGGATTTGTGGTACAAAGAGCCTGGAAAGAGATTGCCCTAAAATTCAGTCCTAGATATGGACTCATTGACTCCAAGCCAAGGGATTTAAAGGGGCTGAAGGGGTGGCAGGGGTTTATTTCAAGCAAAAATTCCACATAAAGGTATCAGAAGCATGTCCATGAAAGGAGGACCTGAGTGAGGAGTTTAAAGACAAAGCACAGTGAGAGATTTACTAGTAAAGGCAAGCAAGCCACCTCTCTCATCTCTGCTGGTGGCTGAGGCCTTTCCACATCCACCCATCTCTGCTGCTTTTGCTGCTCTCTCAGGGAGGGGAAATAAAACAAGTCATCAACCCCAGAGATAGCAGCCTCCTGGGCAAATTGCCAGTTGTTTAATATTGTTGCTAATGATCTACAAGCTGAAGTAAACAGCATGTTAATGAAATGAGTGGAGGAGACTAAACTGGGGAAAGCTGCAAGAGCTGGTTTAGAGAGAATACAAAATACAAAGGTTTGGGGAGGGCAGAAACACACCAGGGAGAATCAGGAGAGAATTGGTTTGTGGATGGTTCAAGGGGATGTAACAATTGGGGGATGAGGAGAAGGAGGATAAAACAGTGCCAGGTGTTTGGACTGCAGCAAACGGCTGGTGAAGGCCCATCAGTAGGAATGAAGAAGACAGCTCTTGGTAGAGAAAGATCAGGTGTGGAGGTTGCTTGTGATAAGCATAGCCCAGCCTGTCTCCTCTCCTCTTCATTGTGGTGTCTGCCCATAAATTTACCTCTGGCTCATGGGAGACAGCCTGAATCTGAGCAGTACATAGCATTGCTCTAGCCTGGTGAGGACAGCCTTTTGTTACAGCTTCTGCAGCAGCATAAATAACTGCCCAAAGCTCTTTTCGACAATAACCAACCAAAAGGAAATGTACTTGCCCAATATCATCGTCCGGGATTGAATCAGGGACTCTTGAGTCTAGCTCAGTGAAGCTAACTGTGAAGACAGCAAGCTTTCTATTGACTTGGCAGATCTGGGACTAGCTGGGTTTATGGGTCCTGCTTGTCTTGGCTATACATAGTGGGAGACGGAAGCTTTCACTGGTGCCACTATCCTGAGCCAGCAGTGGGGTGAGTTTGTTAGCATCCAGTCCTTGTATGGTCTGCAGGGAGGGGGAAGTCACTTTGGATAAATGTTCCCCCAAAACGTTTCATTTCTCTTGGATATTCCCCCTCCCTCCCCCTCATTTGAAATTCATTGGCTCTAATTGTAGAGGTGGTCAAACTTTGGCTGCATCTGAAATGCAGGTCTTTGAGGGGACTCTCTTGCTAGACAGCAAGATGAATGATTTATTATTATATTATTATTTATTCATTTAAATTCATGAATGCTTATCCAAATCCAAAATTGCCCAATTTCATCCAGATCTGAATTTATAGATTTTCAGGCCAGATGGGACTGTTCTGATCAGCAGCCTGACCTCCGGCATTGTGCAGGCCAGAGAATGCCACCCGGCAATTTCTGCGGCGGTGGGAAGCTTCACCGCTATGTAAATCAGCATTATCAAGCCCAGTGACTTGTCTGAAATGGTCTCTAGTGGAATCTGTGAAATTGCTTGGTGGTTTTCAGCTCTGCTTCACAGTATGTGGCCGTGCATCACAGAAAATGCAGCTTCAGCTCTCCTCCTCTGTCTGGAAGACAACTGTGGAAAGGGCTACCACCAGCAGGTAAGGGCCAGGGGATCAGCCACCCTTCCCTACAGCTGTTCTCAGATAAATGCTTGGGCAGGAAAATACACAAGTCTAATATCAGGTCCTATAGTGCTAACGTGAAAAACATTGCTTCGGCTGTAGAAACTGTTCCAGGAGCCCATGGGAAGTGAACCCCTCAAGCCAAGCTTTGTGGCTGGTTGCTCAGGGGAAGTTGGTGTGGACATTTAGTTTGAGGACAGATAGCCGTGGGCTTTACTGTTCCCGTTTCCTCCATCTCTTCAGGAAAATCCCTTTCATTTTCCTGACTTGTTTCACTGCTGGCAATGAAATTCCTGAAAAGTGACACACCACTGAAACCTCAAATGGCAGTTAGAAATTTCTGTGCATTGCCAGGGTTTTGAAGGAGTTTGAGGTGTGTTTGGGGAAGAAGTTGGGAAGTCACACAGGAAACCAGTGAGTAATTAAAGGCAGACGAACTTAATAGCAGGCAAGCACGGAATGGGATCCAGCCTGCCCTAAAGAGTGGGATAAGCACCCTGTCTCCCACAAGCTCATTAAAATGTGTCTGTGCATATCTCAAGGAGGGGTTAGAAATCAGGAAATTACCTTTGGCAGCAAAGACAAGGTAAAGGAAACCCCAGAGAGATTATCTTACTCTGTTTCCAAAGACTTTGTTCTTTTGCTGTAAACCAGCTACATGGAAGAATTCCGCCCTTCTCCAGTCACTGAAACATTGATTCCCTTCTCCTCTTTGCAAAAGCCTCTGGGATGAGTTCGTGTCTGCTCACCTTTAGTGCCACAGGCCCTGCAGGCCTGGACAGCAAGTGCAAACTATGGACTGGGTAGACAGGAGGGTTGAGCAGGGAAACCTGTTCTGCATTCAGGCAATGGTACCATGCGGCCAGCACCCTGGTTTATTGGGCTTTTGGTGAGAGGAAGCCCAAAGCCAGTGAGCTGAGTTTGCACACCAAAGACAGCATTTGTAAGAAGATCATATTTATCTTCACAAGTGCATTTGTTTTTTTCCCACCCATCCAAATTTTGTCCTTATAAACTGGAAAGAGCTCTGTGCTACCTGGACACAGGTTTGTAGACTGTTCTTATATCTCCAGCTTGGATAAGATTTGTTATCTGCCAAATGACAATAATGACTCTGATTGTTGGTTCTCTGCAGTCTTCTGGTGACCAGAGCTGGCTTGGTGGGCTCAGCAAAAAAACCTTGTCAGTCTTGCAAAATGAAGTATTGTTTTGAATATTTTCACACACAGGAAACAAAAATGAGACAGAAAGAAAAGAGACCCAAGTGGTTTGTGCTGCAATCATATGTCCTGTGTCCCTTCAATGAACCCCAAAGACTTCATAGACTCCTTAACTTGCAGAAATTCAGTCACCTTATCCAGGATCAAAAGACAGAAACTTTTCAGTGGTACACAGTAGCAATTAGAGATTAGAAGCATTGTGGCATTGTTTTGCATTTCAGGTTGGTGGAACTGAAAGGAGGAGGATGCAATCATCGGCTGGATGTTGTCCAGGACTCTGAGGCTGCGTCTATACCTGTAAATTAACTGTAGCTGGGTCTGCTCTCTTGCGCAGAGGCCAGCTGGCACAGGATATCCTGCATCTGTACTATTAAGATCTCTCACCCTCCAAAAAAGGAGGGTTGCATCCAAATTGCCTACTGAGAATGGGCACTAGTCTGTGCTAATTCCCAGGCTGTGTCTAGGCATCATTTGGGAAAATGCTAGCTAGATTGTGCCAAAAACATGCCAGGTAGTGTTTTAACAACTTGCAATACAGAAGATCAAGTTCTAATGTCCAGGGACATTTTTGCGACTGTTCATTCTGGTGGTAAAGATGTAGTCTGGGAGTTTATATTATAGCTCAAGCAAGAATACCTCCAGGTCCTTTGTGAATACTGCTGATCAGTCTCTTGTCCTCAGGTCCCCTCTGAAGGTCAGTGCACTGCTGGGATTCTTCCCATTGCCCATTGCCAACAGGCTTCTAATCTCCTGATGGCGGTCACACATATGGTTTTGCTGTGGCGTGGGCAAAGCAGAGGCAAAAAGGGACTCAGCAAGAGACTCTGGCATTGCAAAGTACTTCACAATAGCATTGAGGCTATGGAAGTTGTCAGAAGCTGGTCATTCATGTGTGCAGTGTCTTTTCAGGGTGATTTATGGAGAGACCTGGGGAGTGCTGAAAGTAATCCTGGGGCACAGGGCCTGCACTGTGGCTAGCTACACCAAGGATATGAAACAGAAACTTGCACAGGCTATGGACAAAGTACATGCCATAAAGCTAACCCTTGTACAGATTTGGTTTTTGCACTTTTATGCGCTATCTTAGAAGTCTCCCATCCAAGAGTGTTTCCCGTGTTATAGGAAAAGATGGCATCATGGTGCAGGATCTGGACTTCAGTGTGCTGTAAACTGATGACATCTCCCTGGTCCAAAGCTGGGGTGAAACAAGGGAACTGTCACAAACTTGACTATGAAAGCTGTGATGGTATCTGTTAAAGGCTTTTTGGGAAGGAGCGGGGGGTGAGCTGACCCCTAGCATCCTCCCTGACATTCCCGCACCCTGCTAATGGCAACCGAGACGACTTTCTGTTAATGTAAATGTTCACAGCTGTATGCTGGATGTTGCTGAGTGGATAATGGCTGATGAGGTTGCCTGTAGACAGTCACTCCACTACCAGTGTGTAATTAATTGCTATGTAAAGTGCTCTGAGATGCAGTGCTGCTGAAACACTGGGTATATAAAAGCCGTGCCCACACAAAAGGGAACAACATGCAAATTCTCTCAATATATTTTTAAATACGAGCATTTTTCAGCTGTTTGCTCTTTCGTAAAATTTATTAGGTCCCCTCCTGGGAAGTGGAAGGCAGCAAGGGCAGTGCACATGGATGAGCTGGCTTTCAGGGGCTCCTACTGTTTGTGCTGCTTGGCCCCAGGCTCTGGGGGTCATCTGTTTTTCTTCTCCTATTCCTTTAACCTCTGTTTAAGTTTTGTTTCCCCTTTCGCTTGCTTGCTTACATGGTGAGCTGCGGCCTGCCTGCCTGGGGAGGGCAGCAGGGAAGGAGAATACTTTTTTGCAAAGGGCAGCAGCTTGTAAGGGTTCCAGCCCCTGTTTCCTTGTGAACCACAGAGGTTCCTTGTCCTGCTTCCAAAGGAAATGTATTGTCCCAACTGGATGCAACTCAGAGAGAGGTGGTTTCAGGTCAGCTGGAGCTGGAAAGGCAGTGGGGTGGAGTGGCAGCCCTGGCTGCAAAGGACAAAGCCCTGCTTGTCTACCTGCAGACATCTAATGCCAGCTCTGAGGAAGCAGTGGGAAGGACAGACTGTGTTCCCTGGGCACAAGTCTATCACAAGGTGATTGGCAAGTCTTAGCAAGGTGGCCTGAATGGAAAGCTATGAAATCTTGAGTGCTAGAGAGTACATGAAGAAGGCAAGATCACTCACTGCTTCCCATACCACAGAGAGGAGTGGACATCCAGTGAAAACATCATGCAAGTTTAAAACAAAAGATGGGAAGTATTTTTCCTCAGGGCATACAATCCTGTTAGAGAATTCATCATGACAGTGAACAACTAAAGTGTAAACAGGCTACAAAGGAGTAGACTAATTCAGGTCCACTGCTGGCCATAGGATACAATGCTTTGGTTGCTACCACTGCTACAAGAACTCCTAAACCTCCAGCTGTCAGAAGCTGGGAGAGTATGTTGTGGGGTGGGTGGATGTGTCAGAGTTCTTGCAGTCATTTCCTAGGCATCTGTTCTGTTAATGGGTAGAAAAAGGGCATAGAGACTATATGGACTGGAAATCTATGGCGGTTTTATGTGTTAATATTCAATAGATTAAGCAATGGGTAGTTGACAGGTCTTGTACAGAAATTATGAGCAGGAAATCTGTTTAATGAGCACTTTTTTATGGTGTTGTTGAGAAGGCAGTCATAGCTTAGATGCACTTTAATGTTTCCATCAATGGCCTAGAAATAAATTAAATCCATGCTGCTGGCTAAAATGTACAGATAGCCCAAAGTTTGGAGGAGTGCTTAATATGGCTTGAGAATGTGTGGAAAAGACTCTGGGTCCATCAGCAGTCCAGGCATGTAAAGCGTACATTTTCACAGTATCAAACTGGGAGACAGAATAGGAACCAGGAGGACAGGATGAAGTTATGGACTGGTGAACAGCAGAATCACAGAACAGCTGAAGCTGGAAGGCATCTCTGGAGATCATCTACTCCAACCCTTCCTGCTCAAAATAGGGTCAAGCAGAGCAGGTTGCTCAGGACCATGTCCAATTGTGTTTTGAACATTTCCAGGGATGGACGCTCCATAACCTCTCTGGGCAACTAGTTGCAGTGTTGTAGCACCCTCAGAGTAAATAAAGTTTTTGTTACATTTAAATGGAATTTCCTCTATTTCAGTTTGTGCCTCTTGTCCTTTCACTGGCACCACTGAGAAAAGTCCAGATCTGTCTTCTTTACTTGCTCCCACCAGATGTTTATACATATTGATAAGATCCCCTTAAGCTTTCCCTTCAACCTGCTGGCCAGTTGCAGCTCTCAGTCTTCCCTCATATGTCAGATACTCCAGTTCATTCATTGTCTTTGTGGCCCTTTGCTGGACTTCCTTCAATATGTCTTGTACTGGGGAGCCCAAAACAGGACACAGCACACCATATGTGTCTCGCCAGTGCTCAGTTGTCCTGGTTTTGGCTGGGATAGAGTTAATTTTCCTCCTAGTAGCTGGCATAGTACTGTGTTTTGGATTTAGGATGAGGACAATGTTGATGACACACTGATGTTTTACTTGTTGCTAAGTAGTGCTTACATTAGTCAAGGACTTTTCCAGCCTCCCATGCTCTGCCAGGTGCACAAGAAGCTGGAAGGGGAGGAGACACAGCTAAAACAGTTGATCCAAACTAGCCAAAGGGCTATTTCACACCATATGATGTCATGCTCAGTACATTAATGGTGAGGAGCAGTCTGGGGGCAGCGATCACTGCTTGGGGACTGGCTGGGCATCAGTTGGTGGGTGGTGAGCGGGTGCATCACCTGGGGTTTTTTTTGTTTTGATTTCTTTCCCTCTCTCTCTCATTGTTTTCCTTTTCATTACAATAATCTTCTTCTTCTTCTCCTTCTTCTTGTTCCTCTTCTTCTTCTTCTTCTTCTTCTTTTACTTCAGTTATTAAACTGTTCTTATCTCAACCCATGAGTTTTCTTACTTTTGCCCTTCTGGCTGTCTCCCCCATCTGACTAGGGGGTGGGGGGTGAGTGAGCGGCTATGTGGGTTTTAGTTGCCTGCCAGGTTAAACCACAACATGAGTAGAGGAGAAGGATCTCCTCCCTCCAGCTGCTGACAATGATCTGCCTAATGCAGCCCAGGAGGCTGTTGGCTTTGTTTGTGACAAGTGCACATTGCTGGCTCGTGGTAAACTTGGTGTCCACCAGGACCCTCAGGTCCTTCTCTGCAAAGCTGCTTTTGAGCTGTCCAGCCCCCAGTGTGCAGTGGTGTGCGGGAGTCCCTCTGGAAGGCAATGACTCTGAAGAAGATTGAGAGGTCCTAAAGGAAGGTCCTTCATCTGGACCTGTATTATCAGTATGGTGGTGGGACCAACTAACGCCACCTTGAAGGAGACTGGTGAAAAGACAGGACTAATTTTAGCTCAGTGTAAGTCACAAGGGAACAGACAACAGAAACCCATCTCCAGTTCAGGGACTTGTGCTTTGTCAGGGACAATGAGAAATCAGAGAGAATGCAGAAGCCCACACAAATCTGGGCTTCCAAGAGAGCAATTTGTTCAGCTCATCAACAAGCTCAACTGGTGGCTTGCTGTGTCTATGCACCTGCTGTAAAAGGACTCTTTAAAAGAGAAAGAAATGCACAAGACACCAATGCCTGCAAGCTGAACACGAATAGACGTGAGCAGGAATCCAGATGGCTGTTTTGTTGGTCATTATCTCTGGGAACAAATTGCCAAAGATCTTGGTAGAGATTTCATCTCCTGATGTCTTTGAATTAAGACTGTGCAACTGTAGTTGAACCCAACTTGTCAGGTGACTCACAGCAGTGTTGCAACCTCTGGTGTCCAAGATTGCAGGCTGGGCTCTTCTTGCTGTAATCTTTAGCTTAAACTACAGTGGTCCCTGAAGTGGTCATGAGCACAACACATGATGTATGGCATTTGCCTGCTCTCCACATAGCTGACAGGCTGTCAGTAGCCTCTTTTGCTGCATTTTAGCCTGCATGAGCTAGGATTTCAGGTAGGTCAGAGTGTGGAGTAACAGGGGAGATTGGTGCAGAGGGTGGATGTCACAGATGTTACTTGGGGATTGAAGAGGTGCCTTCATTCGCAACAAGGCAAGAACCCTACAGAAGGCTTTTAGAGCACCCAAGGGGATAGCTGTCTGTCTGTAGTCCTTCTGTCCCAGGAGACAGGAGAGACCAGAAGCAAGACTCCGTCATTATCTTTAGGCATTGGTTGGGCTGCTAAACTTTACAGGAAGAATCTTTGGAGTCTTTGCATAGCGTAATGGTCACTGTATGGCAATCCTGATGGATTTCTCAACTCTGTCATTCCTCTTTTGCTTGGGTTTTCCTTGGGATCTCAACTATTTCTTACAATACCAGTATTCATGGCTAGTAGCAGGTGTCCTCTGCAAAGTAGACCTTTCACTCAATGATGACCAGACTCCAGATTTTCAGCCAAGTGCCTCTTTAAGCCAGCAAGGGCCACTACCCATTGGTACTGCCGTGGCTTCCTGCAAATGAAGCAGAAATAGGTCTATGCAGGTCTATGATGGGAAGAAATCTATAGGCACAAATGTCTTTTCCTTTTTCTGTGCTTTTACTCATCACCCACAACAGCTTCTATTTCTAACCCTGTGTTTAAAAAAAAAACAGAACAAACCCCTGAAAGTCAATATTTATTTTTCAGCCTCCCTCTCTCCTGCTGTTCGCCTCTGAATTTAATGCTTTTGAAAGGTGAATGACTGACGATTTACTGAAAACTAAGTTAAAATATAAATAATTCCACGATTCAGCTGCAGTATTAAGCAGGCATATGAGAAAAGCCCAGAAGACCAAGGTTGGCTTTTATTATTAACAAGGAAAAAAAATTAAATTTAAATAAATGTAATATTTATTAAAATTTCCTTTCACGCTGTTACCTGAGGTTCATAAAACTTTTGAGCTGTGTCAGCTTTGCACTCCCCAGTACATTGAACTCCAGGGAAAACTATAAGCAAATTCTTAAGATCAATGCAAACTACTTCTCCATTACTCAAAAAAGGGAATTTTAACTATTTTTGAAGGCCCCAGGACTCCACTAATCCAGATATAAAGACTTTTTTCACCTTCAAACTTCACAGTTCCAACTCCCCTTTCGCCTTCTCTCCTCCCGTTGCCACCCCAACACACACAGCCCTTTACACGCTGAGGAAAGTGAATATACATCCTTTAGCTCATTTTCCAACTTTCCCATGGCCAGTTACCAGCTGGAATTTGCCAAAAGGTGGAGAGAGCTGCGTCGAGGTTGCTCCTGTGCCCAGCCTGTCCCCACAGCAGTGCCAGTGCCAAGGAGAGGAGATGTAAGGCTCTTCTAGGTGAGGATGGCAGGAAGAGAAACCTGTTTTCCTGGGATGAAGACACTAGAGTGACAAAGCCAAGTCATGTGCTGTAAGCAGGACAGAGGAGAATGGTTTGGGGATGAAGACTCTCTTTCTTACCATCTAGTTGGGATCCAGGTTTGGATTTTAAAGACAGTGAAAAGATCCTGTAGGTCTTGCGTTGGTGTTTTTAATGTTAACAACTAACTAGGAAAGCAGATGTGTATGAAGGTTATATGGTTGATAATAGAATCTGGAGCCCAGGTTATTTTTTCTTCTCTCCTTACAGTTGCAGGCAGTGACATCGGAAGAAACAGACAGGCCCAGTCTAATACACGGCTCCGTGGCTGGTGTCACCACCACAGTTCTGGGTTTTTGGATAACGGGATTGCCTACACGGCACCAGGCTTGCTGCCATCAGATGGGATTCACCTTTCTCAAACGGGAAGAGGGTCTTTGTTCACAAGCTAATGGGGCTTATTGACAGCTTTAAACTAGACTTGAAGGGGGAGAGGGATAGTATCAGGCTTGCCCATGAAAAACTGTGGGATGACACACCAAGGTTAGAGGGATGGGGTGCTAGCGAGGGCCCTCAGCCTGTTGCTCTGAGACCTGCTGGCTATACTGCAGTGCTCTTGAAGTCTTATGAAGATGAGCCAGGAGCTTCTGAAGTAATAGCAACCAACAGAGAGACACCAGTGAAATACCTCAAGGGAATTAAGGGGCGTTCCTCTAAGAGGGCAGACAGCCCAGCTGAAGGGCTTCTACATCAATGCATGCAGCATAGGGAACAAACAAGAGGATTTGGAAGCCACTGTGATGCTAAAAAGCTATGACCTAGTTGCCATTACTGAAACTTGGTGGGACAAATCCCATGACTGGAGTGCATCTATCGATGGCTACAAGCCGTTCAGAAGGGACAGGTGAGGAAGGAGGGGCAGAGGGATTGCCCTCTACATCAAGAAATGGATAGAGTGTGAAGGGTTGTCTCTGAAGAATAGCCACGAGCAGGTTGAAAGCTTATGGGTAAGAATTAGAGACCAAGGCAACAAAGGGAACCTTGTGGTTCGTGTCCACTACAGGCCACCCAATCAAGGGGAGCCTATTGGACGAAGTTTTC
>WAAD01039257.1:2754-15683 GCA_013389945.1 Fregata magnificens
ATACCTAGTGAAGAAAAGAATCTTTTCTTTTACATTATTAACATGCCTACTTATATACATAAAAATCCAGTGGTCGTAGTACTTGGTGCAATAAAAAAAACATATTTCATATTTTACAGTCCTTAAGTGTTGGAAAATACTCAGTGCTTTGCTCTATGGTTCATCATCTCTTCCTTTGTCATTATGCCTTTGGGTTTTTCTCTTTTAGCCATTTTTCTGGGACACTTAAGGGGAAAAGCGTTGCCAATAACAGAAAAACAAACAAACAAAAAACCAACCAACCAACAAGCAAATCAGGACCACAGTTAAAATAAAGGATTTCTCTAGGGCTTTACAAAGTAAGCGAAGTTTCAGTTACCAGAAGGTAACAATTTATCCTGTAAAACACAGAGTAGAACAGATTGGATCCTTTGAGAAATCCCTGCAGAAAATAGTGACCTCTATGTTTAAGGCTTTGCTTTTTAATCATTCTATAGAATTTAAATAGATATTCACCCACTCAGTTCTAGAGAATGACTGTCTTGATGAGCCTTTAATAGAGTATCAAATTGTTAGATTATAAATTTGCCAACTTCTAATATGTTTCAATAGGGCACATTTGATTGCATTAGTTTTGAATCAAAGCTTACCTTCCACTCTGATAGTCACAAATCAGGCTGCTAAGCACTACAAAAATAAGACATTTCCTCAGAGGCAGAGACATTGAAGAAGAAGTAAATAGATATTTTCAATCAGTATTATGCCTTTCTAACCAGTTGTGTGCACAACGTTGAAGGTAACTGGTAGCTTATAAACATTCTGTAGGTCTCATCCTGAGGAACTATTCATGATTTTCATGAGAAGTATTGCTAAGTTGAAGTTATACAGAGGTATAGTGAAGCTAGGCGACCTGAAACATTAGTTGTCCTAACAGTGCTAAAGGTTACATACATACATACACATCTCTGCTAAGAGTTTAGACTACCAAAGTATTGAAGATTTCAGGTAGGTTAAAGTTAACAACTTCATCCTACCCAGTAAGCCAGTGAATTTTATGAGCATTTGCATCACGTACTCTCAGCATGAAATTTCTTTTAACAAGCAGACAGACATATGTACCAGTTTAAACCAACAGGATACACTTCCCTGTTTCATGAGAAAGTTCAGCTGCTGACAGCCAAAGTGACAGAGATAAGGTCTTACTCAAATTAAGACAGTGTCTTTCCCATTTCCTTCCCCTCACTGCAGGCCCTTTCCAACTACAGTCTGGAAATACGAGCAACCTGCAGCAACCAAGTAGCACCTCGATAGTAAGTTTGTGTCAAGTTGCAATTGCATTCTGTGGATACAGAAAGAAATATGAGACATGCTATTAATTTATCTAAAGAAGATAAAAGACAAGTGTGAGCCCCAGCCAGCTAATATTTGTTGATATTCCTGTTCTGCTAGACACAGTGTTATTGATCCTTGGGGGCATGTGGGGGTAGCGTCAAGTCAGAAGAAATTAGTTGCATGCTATTTTTGCACTAGGGACACAGACTGGTACCTCTTGATAGTCTTGGTAGGCAAAATACCCAGACAGAATTTTGTGATATTCTGTATGTGAGAACTATATTTATGACACATAAGAGCAATTTTCTGCTATACTCCCCACATATGCTCCTCATATGTATCTTCCTGCATTTTGCATGCTTATCTCATTAAAAAACCTTCTGTTGAAGTCCTACCTGGAAGTTTCTACAATCTAAAGCTACATCATATTTTCGCCCCCCTCCCCTTTTTTTTTGTGCCATCCACTGATCCCAGACTCCTGGGCTGAAATAATTATTGAACCAGATGGTGCTCAATACAGCACTGCTGTCCTCAACATGCTGTTCTGACAGTATCTCAGTAAAGACTCTGCTTAGCACATAACTTATGGTGTGTATACATTAGGTTCTCGAAGACATGAAGGCATGTATTCTGACATGCCCAAACCCTCTTTCCCCACCTCCTGCTATGGTTGGCATAACTGAAGTCATCCTGGTGGTCAGAATTTCAGCTATCTCAAGTTTGTTTTATCCTGATTTTATTTCATAGTCCCAGACAGACAGTGAGACAAACTAAACAGGCTGCTTCTATCCAGAGGAAGTGGAGATAATGAGAGTTTCAAGAAAGTCTTTGCCAAATCTTTCATCTTTGGGATTTTCCCTTCTATGACAGAGTTTGTAACGCTTGGATGATGGATGAGCTATGGCCTATAGTACAGACAGGAGATAGCATGGAAGCTTTAACCAGTAAATCTGGTAACTGCGGAAACTGCCCCATCAAGCAGAGGGTGAGGGCAATGACAATGGCGGGCTACTTGGATCACCTCAGTGTTCCTGCAATCATTATCATGAAGATTTATTTGAACCTGGTGCCAAGGCTGCAAGTGCACCAACAGGGCCTCAACTGTCCGTCTCACCCAGGACCTACACCCACTGGGTCTCAGCTCCCAGTTCTTGCTTGACCAAAAAACCACAGTGGAAAGTCATGATAAATGACTGATGAGTTATACGTGCCACTATTCCTAGAAGATATCAATCAAGAAAAAAAAGCAAGTTCTTCTGCTACAAATTGTACTCGAACAACTACACTGAAATTAATTTTCCAGAAAGTTGAGTTTTGGGGAGAGAACAAAACAACTTTGTGTCCTCAAGGTGACAGCTTTTCTCTAAAATGTGTTTGTACTGCAGTGGCCTCTAGAGTATGACTCAAATCGTATTAAATTTGGAGCACACAACTATAAAGACATGGTTCTGTGACACAGAGTTTGCGACCTCAGGATAAGAGAAATGAACATATTCAGCAAAGCTAAGGTAGAAGAAAGGTGTAAAGGATAGGAGAAAAGTGGGTACAAACAGGGCAATAAGCAATTTTCACAGCATATGCCTGCTTTTCTGCTGGTACATAACATAATTACTTCAAAGGTACTTTTAAAGTGGAAAAGAAAAGAAAGACTCTTTTGAAGCTCTCCTCCTAAGCCTTCTTTTAGTCCTACTGCAGCCTTCCTTTCTCTTCAAAGGGTTTTTCCTCAAGGGGTTTGGCTAAACAGTGCGAGCACTTTGGTGCAGTTTATTCTGACTGCTGGAGTTTTTACAGATTTCAGGTAACTGCAAATAAGAGCCTAGTAGGATTCTGAAGAGCTGCTAAGCCTCTAACTGCAACCTCAACTGTCCAAGCCCTTTAAAGTCTGGCCCAAGATCAGAGGCTCTTAAACTTGGAGTTGGACAAAGTTATCTAAAGTGATATTTAGCATATCAAATGACTGGATGGCTTTTCAACAGCAATAGTCACCCACAGATTCTACCGTCCTCATTTTCTTAGCTCAAAATTTGTTTCAACTTTTCTTTAGCTCTATGAAATCTATCTATAAAATGAGAATTATTTTCACCGGTAAAAAACCCTAACCCTAAAGCAATATACTTTTGGCCCATACTTAAACTTCAGCTGTCTTGAAGACAGCTTTGAGACTAACTTGTGACATCAGCAAAAGATAAGTTAATAAGTGCTCAAGATACACTGCTGAACTGTTTATTAAAGCAATACAAATAGGAGTTTAATTTAAATTATTTCATAGAATCATAGAATCATTTAGGTTGGAAAAGACCTCTAAGATCATCAAGTCCAACTGTAAACACAGTACTGCTAAGTCCACCACTAAACCATGTCCCTAAGCGCCACATCTACATGTCTTTTAAATACCTCTAGGGATGGTGACTCAACCACTTCCCTGGGCAGCCTGTTCCAATGCTTGACAAACCTTTCAGCAAAAAAATTTTTCCTAATATCCAATCGAAACCTCTCCTGGCACAACGTGAGGCCGTTTCCTCTCGTCCTATCACTTGTTACTTGGGAAAAGAGACCGACACCCAGTTCACTACAACCTCCTTGCAGGTGGTTGTGGAGAGCAATAAGGTCTCCCCTCAGCCTCCTTTTCTCCAGGCTAAACAACCCCAGTTCCCTCAGCTGCTCCTCATAAGACTTGTTCTCTAGGCCCTTCACCAGCTTCATTGCCCTTCTCTGGACACGCTCCAGCACCTCAATGCCTTTCTTGTAGTGAGGGGCCCAAAACTGAACACAGTATTCGAGGTGCGGCCTCACCAGTGCTGAGTACAGGGGGATGATCACTTCCCTACTCCTGCTGGCCACACTATTTCTGGTACAAGCCAGGATGCTATTGGTCTTCATGGCCACCCGGGCACGCTGCTGGCTCATGTTCAGCTGGCTGTCAACCAACACCCCCAGGTCCTTTTCTGCCAGGCAGCTTTCCAGCCACTCTTCCCCAAGCCTGTAGCATTGCATGGAGTTGTTGTGACCCAAATGCAGGACACGGCACTTAGCTTTGTTGAATTTGTAGTGCAACATTATAGATTGATATAGACTAAAGCTTCAGATAAAAGGGTTATAATTAAAATTTTTCTTTTGTAGCCATGTTTTAAAAAGAGAAGAAACCACCACTTGAACCAAAAAACAAATCTTGAAATTTGCCAATTTAGAAAGTAGTAAGAAGAATCATGGGCAAGGGTCCTGACAGAGTAAAAACTGTAACTTTAAGTTTTCCAGAGTCTGAAATATGCCCGTCTCCTCCTCCTCCTCCACCCCCCAATATGTAGTTTTCATGCCCACAGACTGAAAATAACATGCCACTTCTATACTGCTTTCAGTATAGAGTTCAACCAGCCACCATGAAAGGAAGTCAGTCTACAATCTTGCATATCTTTCTGTTTTCAGGTTAGTTTAGCCATTTTTGCCATTGTGGTTTAACCCCAGTAGACAGCTAAACCCCACAGAGCTGCTCGCTCAGTCCACCTGCCCCCGGTGGGATAGGGGAGAGAACCAGAAGGGTAAAAGTGAGAAAACTCATGGGTTGAGATAAAGACAGTTGAATAGGTAAAACAAAAGCTGTGCAAAAAAGCAAAGCAAAACAAGGGATTCATTCCCTACTTCACATTGGCATGCAGGTATTTAGCCATTCCCAGGAAAGTAGGGCTTCATCATCCCCAATGGTTACTTGGGGAAGACAAATGCCATAACTCTCAGCATCCCCCTTCCCCCAGCTTTTATTGGTGAGCATGACATTACATGGTATGGCACATCCCTTGGTCAGTTGGGGTCAGCTGTGTCTCCTCCATTTTCTCATACACCCCCAGCCTACTCACTGGCAGGGCAGTGTGAGAAACAGAAAAAGCCTTGACACTGTGTAAGCACTGCTCTGCAACAGCTAAAACATCCCTGTGTTACCAACACTGTTTTGGTCACAAATCCAAAACATAGCACCATACAAGCTACTATGAAGAAAGTTAACTCTAGCCCAGCCAAAACCAGTACAAAAATCTTAGGTGTTTTTTCTTTCCTTTTGCTTTTCATCACAAGTCCTGTTGTTTGGTTTTGGTTTCTTTTTTCTCCTCAAGAAAGTATTGCATAAAGGTATGTGCATCATACATACACAGCAAAAACATTAAAGAGTTTGATGTTAAAGAAGAAGCAGCAAGATTTTGAAAAATTTTGTAGGTCTCCTGAAATCCACCAGAAATATCTTCCCCCATCAAGAAATAGTCTCATAACAAGCTTTACTCCCCCTCTGCCTCCCAAACTCACTTCTTTTCTTTCTAGTGCTCTAAAAGTAGTAAGGAAGTAGTAGGGTAGCTAGACTCCAGCTCTTATTGTAATCAAATTGTACAAATTCTTAAGTGTACATCCACGGTTGCACACTAATTTTGTAAGTGTCTGTGCATAGCTCAGCAGGCAAAAGCTTCAGGAAAAGTATACGTGGCTCAAACAATCTTAAAATTTAAGAATGGTTGTTTCCTCACTCAGGGTATTTAAAAGGTATTTTAGAAACCCATAAAACCCTAACAAATTAGCTTTTGTTAACCAAAACAAATGTTTTCATTTATCTTTACAGTAACCCGCATGAATTTCATTAACCATCCATCTGCAAAGAGTCCTTTAGCAGTAATATACAATTTTAATCACATATTCGACAGTGACATTCTTTGGCACAGATACTGGTCTTAACCAGATTGTTATAAACATTCAGGAACTGATGTTTAATTAGAAATAATCACATTGCCTTTCTTCATGAAAAAAAGAATAAAAGTTTAGAAGGAAAAGGTTTAAGGGAATTCATCTTCTTCATCCTGAAACTTCTAAATTAATATTAGAGAGAGGAAAAAAAAAAATCCATCTGTTCAGAGTTTACCTTGTTAAGTACTGAAGGTACCTGGTAGAGAGACCAGATAGTAGAGCATAAGAGAGAGCCTGCTCCTAAGACAGAGAAAGTGCTGAAGATCAACCATTAAAAAGACCAGAATCAGCTTTTACACACAGTTATCTGGTACAAGAAAGGACTGAAAGAGGACAGATTAAGAGTCCTTAGAGAAACATAGGAAGCAAACACTGTTTGCTCACAGTAGTAGGAAAAATATAGACATTGCTAAGAGCCCCCTTGGACAGACATTGCTAACTTCACTAACTCAGTGGAAAAGGATAATGGGAGACATGGGAGAAGGTTAGTCTACAGGATTATAAATTGAGAGAAAACTTTGTACTTTTTAAATTTTAATTACTATTAAATTTGACTTGTACATCTCTGATGATTTGGAAGGCAGCTTCAACAGTTAAAACAGGGATAAATGGCAACCTGGCCCCTCTAGTTACTTTTACTACCACAACTCATACATAGCAGAGGCTTTTCCTTTCCCCCTACCCCATCCTCAGATTCAGGATTTAGATCAAATGAGTTACCTTACCTTTTTGACACACCAAACAGTTCCTTTTATTAGTTATATAATTTAAACTGCACAGGCCAGAGATGATGCAACTCACAGCCAATATCCTAAATTGCAGGTAAAGACCCAGTTCAACTTCCTGCTCTTCAGGTACATCAGTTTAGTTTGAGTCTGGCAACAACTTTTTATCCAGCTACCACCATTAATGTCAGTACATCCTGCCACTTTCAGGGAGCACCTCAGCATCACAGCTTAAACAGTATAACACAGGGGGTTTTCAACCGTGCGTGCGTCTACTGGGCTGTGCTCTGTTCACCTTACTATCCATGGCCTCTAATTCTGTTTAAAAGCCCAACAAGTCTGAAAGAAGTTTCAGACCACTATTGAAGGGCTAGTTGAAAGTCTGGCACAGCAGCATGTTCAGGCAGTAGTGTGTGAAACTGAGTAGCCATACAGACTTAAATGAACTTGCTGTTTCTGATTTGGTGAATTCATTCATTCATTAAAATAGTTATCCAGTGTGGTTGAACAAGGAAACCAACCAAACAAAAACCCCAAACCAAAGAAATCTTTCATAGGCAACATACCTTAGCTTCTCTGTCTTTCACATCCAGGAGGACTACACCAGCATGACTTTAAGCCAGCACAACACAGGGGCTATTAATGTCATCAGAAATTGTGCAACAGGTTTAGAGACCTTTTTCTTCCCAGAGGGCACTTCATCACTCACCCACAGCTGTTCAAGGCTCCCTGCACCACACCCTGCAGAGCTGTGGACAAGCTCTTCCAGCTCAGGCATGCTGGCAGAAAAGGACAGTCAACACCCGCAGCACTTCTGCACTGCCCTGCTCATGTCAGCAGATTTTTGCATTTATTATCGTTAAACTATAGCAATGGTATCTGATCATTGCAAAAGACAAACCATATATCTTCTTTACATCTGCAGCTGGTGGTCACATCCAGAAGCATCAGATGAGCACAGTAAAGAGTCTATGTCCATAATTCCATCAGCAGCAGAAGCTGTACCCTGGTTTGAGGAAGATCTGGGAATACCAGTACCTGAAGTGGCCACACAGGGCCCTAGGCCACAGCTGGCATACTGCATTTAATATCTCTCCTCTCCCAGAGAGGCAGGAAATTACAAATAATACCCTCTTTAGGTTACTCAGCATTCTAGAATACCTTAACTCCTGGCACCTTTGCCACTGCTTGCCCTTCAGAAGTAAACAGAATCAGTCCAGACTCCTCTCTCCTGAACAGAAAACCAAAATCTGAATTAGACATCTGGCAACCATTCCTCACACTTCTCTATGACCTTCCTAAGTCAACTCCCCTCACCCACAAAAATCCCCCTTTCATGACTCCTCCACAAATTCTCCTCACCTGGTACCAGAAACTGTCCTTTTACAGCAGCTGCTTCCAGGGGCCTCTTTGTCACAGCAGCAGATCATTAAGCTCGTCATTAATCCCAGCCAGGTTGCTGCTATCCTACCCTTCTTCTTAAAGAAAGAGCCCAATGGCTTAGGAATACAATGTACAACTTTTTGCAGTATCAATCTTCATTTTTCATGTGCTCATATGTGCTATTAAGAATAAGAAAAAAAAAGTTAATTTAACATTACACCAAAGTGATTTAATGTTTCATGACAGTGAAAGTAAATAGTACCGATTTTTTTTTTTTCCTGGATAATCACTTTGTGAGCCTACAAAATAATTCTTACAATTGCTTGAGGATTAAACTTTGTTTCTGTTTTCTTAGAGGAGGTGCAGCCAGATAACATGAAATGTAAACAGATTTTACACTCTTAACTACCACTAAAGGGATTTAGGTATTTATATGTAGTTAAAGATAACATTTATCTGATGGGAAAAACTGCAGAATTTTTTAATAACACATTTAGAATAATTTGCAAGGACACAACACGAAAAGATGTGAGTTGTGTAGTACAACTTTAAACAAACAACAATATTGTCCTGATTGTGAATGACAATGCACGAGGCAATGAAGTGACACGTAGACATACCTTACATCAAAAGCAATTTGGCTGCTAGAAATTCAGTTTCACATCCTCACAACTGCCACTCTCAATTTGCAGGTTGCTGCCATAAATACATAAGGTTTTGATGACAGATTATCCCATTACAATTTGTAAAGGTACAAATATGTGAACAATCAGAGTATTAAGCTAGGTTTTTCTGTAAGTCAGTTGCTTTACTATGGCCTAATATTTATATTTCTTTTCACATAATCGCCTCAGAGAAATCAACTGATACACTGCTAACCTTTTGTCACTTCTGAAATAATATTCTGGAAGTAATTAGAAATCTTTCTGATCCATCCTTCTTCAGCTTCCCTCTTTGGATGTACATGTCTCTTTTCTTCCTCTGGAGGAGTCTAAATAGACATGGAATCATGAAACACACAGAGAAAACAGTTGTTCATAAATATTTATAAGCTAATGAATTCCAGATAGTTCATGATTATTCATCAACAAATCATACACTGAAGTGAAATGAATTATTCACAAAGTTAGCTTATGGCTTCAGCATCTTGAATTAATTATTACATATTTGATTCCTTTTGAGTCACTCCGAATAGCATCCGTCATGATTAACGTGGCTAGAATGCACCGTTAGACAAATCACAGAGTCCTGGAGAGCGAGAAGCGGAAAGAATAATTTTCTCTTGTTTATTTTATCTTTAATCACTTACATTTCATTAGTTATAAACTGAAAATTCACCTATATGAGAATGGTATGAACCATTTTCCATTGTTAAATTGAAATAAGTAAAAAAAATATAAAAATACTGCAGGCAATTATAGTTGTTATTCCTGCCTTCCTCTCTTTCTTAAAGGAGGATTAAAATGCTGTTTTGGGTTTTTTTTTACAAACATCTACGTAAAAATACAGATGCCTAAAAATAGCTGTATTTACTTTCTGGAAAGTACAACTCACCAGGGAATGTCTTGTGTTTACAGGGAATATAAAGGGGGTTTTCTACTTACATTAAAACTCAGCTGTTTTACTGTTTGGGGTTTTTTGTTTTTTTCCAAAACCTGTCAGTCTAATTTACTTCCTACATACTTATGGAAAAGCAGATGGATTAAAAAAGGAAATAGAATCCCATATGCACTATAAATACCCACATGAAACTGTGACCTGAGGGAAAAAAGGAAAACCTCAGATTATTAGGTCTCTGTTTTAAATATAAAATAAATATATTTTCTAATAAGACCTTGTGAACAGTGGTGAATGATATATATCATACATTGTGTATCTATTTCACCCATTTTCTGTTACTAACAATGTTATCTTCAATACAATGACATGTCATTTCCACACGTGGCCTTTTGCTGTATTCCTATTTTCACTTATTTACCTTATTCATGAACACTGAACTGGGACTGGCTAAAATTCTCTTCTATGACCCAAAATATCTTCAGATTAAACTTTCCTAGAAATTATTCTTTTTGCTGGACAAAGTATCATTTTTTTTTTTTTTCTGACTCTACTATGTGATTTGATTCAAGTTCTAATAAATTTTTCCTCGTAATCTTAAAGGACACTAGCAAAATATTTCCTTCAGTCTCCTTCAGGAGCTACCACTGTCTTTTCTGGGCACTGCTTGGAATTCTTTTATCTCCTATGTTTAAAGCAATGGCTGGTTAGGATCCTTCCTTGGTTAGGGAAGTTACTTAGTTTTATAAAACCTAAGGCACTCAAAGGCTTCCAAGGCAGAAGTGGGAAAGGCAGGTCATGTAACTGTGTACAAAGTGCCAAGAAATCCATGTGAGTTGAAACCCTGCTGTCTGAATCGTTGCTTTGTCTTGACTGCTTATTGAAGAAAAGCTGGGTGTGAACAACCGCTGGGTGCATGCTGGTTTCCGTTGGAAGGAAATATAGAATGGACAGGAATATATCAGAGGGCATGTCCTATACATTACAATATCAGGGGATCAGGACTGCAACGTGCATCATTGAAGGCATCATTCCACTGTGGAGACACAGCCGTTCCTGTGTTTCTTATAGGAACAACTCTTATATTTTTAAGATTGGAAATGTATATCAGAACTTTCCAGAGATATGATAAAACACATTTTGGCATGGAGTTTTCATAAAATTGAAAGTAAAAGCTAATGTAAAAATTACTATGTAATACAGAAATAATAGACATAGTTGCTCTTACATAATTGAAAAAGTTACATAAATACTTGCAAGATTACTACAACCAGAGAATTACCATTAATAGTTGCTAAACGTCAACAGCACTAGATAGCAGAAGCTTAGGCATTCAATATATTTTGATTATGGAAGAAGCCATGGTAAGGGTTCCTATAGACATGCCCAGCCTAAAGCAAAAGTGAGGTAATTTGAGTTGTTATAAATACCTTTCACTAAAGGGTAAACTAAGCAAAATTACTTTGCTGTGGACTAAGCTTTCTTGTTTACTGTCCTACAACCTGTTTTTCTACTAGTCAGTCTTTGAAGATACCTAGAAGTCGTGCCTCTGTTATACACTCAAAACTCCAGCTGTTCTTGGTTCCATTATGAACCCTTTTAGTCTTAAACTTTTCCTCTGGCATCTTTTATGATTACTGAAATTTTAAAGAAAATGTGTGAAACTCATGCACAGGGAAATGTGAGTTTCTGACTAGACAAGTTAGGAGTGTTGCTGTAGGGCTTACAAATTAGCAAACATACAAAGAGGCAGGTGTCACAGATGATGCAAATCCTAAAATTAAAAATTCTGTGTCACCTAGATCAATTTTTTGACCTTATGCAATCACACGCACACAAAAATTAACAAAGAATGAGCTAGAAGAGAGCATAGTTCAATCCTATATACTCAGTTTACACATATTAGAGTAAGAATTTGATTTTAGGAAAAATAGATATATATGTAAAAAATACCCTTGCCTTTTATCGTCTTCATCAACGCAGTTGCAACTTGATATTTTTATGAATTTTCATATTTTTATTCCACAGATACTTTATTCATAAGATTTTCACTACTCTAAGAATTCCACATCACCATTTCTTTAAATGAGACTGTTTTAGGGGGGAATATGAGATTGTTCTTCGGACTGTTTTAACATTTTTACAGGACAGTAAAACCTTAATAACCCCAAAGTAGGAGAGAGAGAAATTCTTCCAGACTCAAGGCAGAATCCCATCCCACTGAGGCAAGGAGTAGAATCTATATGTCTGCACAAATAAAGGGGGCTGTGAGTCATTGGCAACCAATTGGAAAGGTATCCTGCCCAGCATGCTGCATATAGACAAGACCAGGAGACTAGGTAGAGAGATCCCAATGGAGGATTTGCATTTCATGTTTTCTGGAACAATGCTTTAACACCAATAATCATACAATTCTGTGACAATCTGATTCTGTGACAGACTTACAGATAGAACAGATATATGGCGAATTGTGCACTTCTGACATAAGGAAAAATACATACGGAATTAACACACAGGTTAACCAGGTATCAGATGTTATGTATATGTTAAAGAGGATGTCTTAATTTGCTTGAAATATGAAGTCTTGAGGTCTTCAAGTGTTTATAACTCACTGATAGCTCAGTTTCTTACATATGCAAGTTCTATTATGAAATATTTATTTCATTCTTCTGCTTACAATTCCTAGTTGTAAACCAAGATCCCCTTAATTAGATGCTGTATATAGAAATAAAAAACAATCCCTGCCCCAAAGATCTTACAGGCCAACCATAAGAGAAAACAGATGGGCAGAGACAGATGGGGGAACAGAAGGAAATAATGAGACTTCTATGATGGATATAAGAAATGTAATTAGGCTGATCATTTACCCACGCATGGTAAAGTTTGCCATGAATATGATGCTACAGAGAGATTTTATAGAACTTCTGCATTACAGCCCTTTTCTCTCTCCTGCCATAACAAGGGCACTCCTGCCACACAAAATAGCACAGTTCAGGAGTAGTTACTTGCTCAGTAATTGTTTATTCACGTACGTTTTTCTTAAGTGTCTCTTGGAAATTAGCCAACTTCTGAGCCTGTCACAGTGGGGACATAAGGCAGAGATAGTGTATAAAGCTTTTGCTACTATTCTATTTTGCTAGGGAGGCATCTTCAGTTTGATAACACTCTGAGGACCATGCTTCCTAACAAGGGAACAAGAGATAAAAAAAAAAAAATAAATATTATTTTAATATC
>WAAD01039259.1:0-123514 GCA_013389945.1 Fregata magnificens
TAAGGGAAAATAACAGGAGGGTGCCATTGACATCTGATATTATCAGTGCCAACAAAATGACACCTGTAGCCTCCTCCCCTACCTGAAATAGTTTGTTAAAGCAACCTGTATGTTGACTCCAGCAAGAGATAAGCTAAAACTCCATGTCTGCGGTTGGGAATATGAGGAAAACAAGGCTGTGAGCATATTCCTGGGCCACTGACTCCAGCCCTCTGTTGTCACAAGTAATTCAGGTGCACCAGGTGACTCCATGGTTTGGATGGTTGGGAGCCATTTGAAGGTATATGCTTCCCATTCTCCCCTGTTAGCCTTGCTGGAAGGCTCTTCAGGGCTTCACTGGAACAGCAAATAGAATTTTTTTTCTNTCCGCTTTGTAAAACTGACTCCTGGGTCACAGTTGCTCCTTGCTCAGAGGCTACCTGAGTTTTTGCTGTATCAAATGTACACGTTAGGTAAGGCACACATGGGACAGATTTCATCCCTTTCTGATCTCTGTCTTGTTTTAGTGATGCAGCTGGAACTGCAGCTCTGCCTTGTAGCTGGGTGACCTGAGCTGGGACATGTCATGGCACAGACATAGAGTAGCTAGGTATTAAGGGAAAATAACAGGAGGGTGCCATTGACATCTGATATTATCAGTGCCAACAAAATGACACCTGTAGCCTCCTCCCCTACCTGAAATAGTTTGTTAAAGCAACCTGTATGTTGACTCCAGCAAGAGATAAGCTAAAACTCCATGTCTGCGGTTGGGAATATGAGGAAAACAAGGCTGTGAGCATATTCCTGGGCCACTGACTCCAGCCCTCTGTTGTCACAAGTAATTCAGGTGCACCAGGTGACTCCATGGTTTGGATGGTTGGGAGCCATTTGAAGGTATATGCTTCCCATTCTCCCCTGTTAGCCTTGCTGGAAGGCTCTTCAGGGCTTCACTGGAACAGCAAATAGAATTTTTTTTCTATATCCAATTTTAATTTATTCCGTGGACAGTCTATGTCTTTTTGTGCTTGTAAGAGCATTTTCTTCAGATTAAATAACTCTACTTTCTCTGGTGTATTTATAAAAATCAGCTGTGTCACCTCTCTGTCACCTTTGTTTTGTTAAACTACCTGAGCATTAAATTTTCACAGAAAATATGCTCTCTACTCCTCTGATCGCCATAATAGATCTTCTCTGCACCTGCTTCAGGGAGAATTAATCTTTCTTGGACCTGTCTATGAGGATTTCAAGGGTTAGATCTACAAAGGAAATTGGGGACTTTCAGGTACTTTATTCCAGGAATGGAATTCGCAGTGCTGAATTTGGCATCAAAACTCTTTTTATGCTGGATGGGAAAGGTTGAATGCCTAATGATGAGCACAAGGAATAGTAGGATGTATAAGTGTACCAAGAGGAAGTGCCAAAAAGGGAAAAATATATTTTATCTATAGTGTAAGATTTAGATGCCTACTTGTACTCTGAATAAGCGCATTTTTTGCTGCCTCCTTCCTGGTTTAATAACATTTGTGTTAATCTTTCTCTGAAAGAATTTGAGGAACAAGTTTGCTTTCACTTTAACATCCCAGCCCACTGATTGAAGGCTTTGAAGCAATGGCCTGTTGGTGAAGAACATCCCTGACTGTAGTTGTCATATAACTTTACACCTTTGCCAGTCATCTGGATAGTTTTGACTGGCACCAGACAAAAAAGGACACTTCTGTGGCACACTTCATCTTCAACAGATGACAAAAGTGTCTACTTATCTTTGTTAACTGCAGGAGGCTAACACAGACATCTTCATTTCAGCAGTCAGAAGCTGCGTGAGTTGAAACCCACCCAGCATAAGTCTTTGGCCATAAGGTCCCTACCAAGGAAACCACCCAGCACTGGTGGGGAAGTCTCCTGGTTTATCAGAAGGAACTTTGCTGTCTGACACTTGCAGAAGTGTTGCTTTAATAGTCCTGCTGTTGCATGCTATCGACAACTGTGTTTAATTCCGCCCTTCTTTATCACAAATTGAAGCCAGACAAAATGCTAAATTATACACAGTAAAAAAAAATTAGTCCTTAAAAAAAACCTCAGAATAGTCACTGACTGATTTAATCATGGGATTTAATCATCCAGGAAGCTTTTAAAGACACTTTCCCCATATGTGCATTATAAAAAAACCCACATGCAAGGTGACTGGGAGGCTAAACTAAATGTTTGATCTTCTCCAGTTCTGTTTCTTAGGAAGTTTGACCCATATGGTTGGTTGGTGTCCCCAGGAACTAGAAATCATCATCCCTTTGCGATTTTTTGCCAGACTGCAGAGGAGTCAGTGCCTCCCCCCACTTCTTTCTCCAGACGTCCTAGCAACAAAAAGCAGTGGCATTTAACTTTAGATGTTGCTGAGGGTTTGACGGAAAAGAAAAAGCTCCCAAACTGCTTTTCTTCTGTATTGTCCTCACTATTACTTGGCACCTTTGCCCTGCTGTCTCTCTCAGGGACCACCTTTATGTTTTCAGACCAGGTAGATGAGTGTGGGCTGTGGTGGAAAGCTCTCTAGTCTGCTGAGTTGTGACCCTGTAAAACTAGCTTGACTCAGCCTAGGCTCCAATGCCAGTTCTCCAGCTGAGGCAATGGAGAAGAGTATAGACATCATCTTGATAGGACAAGGGTAATGGTTTTAAATGGAAAGAGGGTAGATTTAGACTGGACATAAGAAAGAAATTCTTTATGATGAGGGTGGTGAGACACTGGAACAGGTTGCCCAGAGAAGTTGTGGGTGCCCCATCATTGGAAATGTTCAAGGTCAGGTTGGACAGGGATTTGATCAATACGATCTAGTGAAAGATGTCCCTGCCCGTGGTGGGGGCTGGACTAGAAGATCTTTAAAGGTTCCTTCTAACATTCTATGATTCTATTTAATTTTAAAATTCCCATTCTCCAGTCAAATGGAGTCATTGCATGCATACACTCCTCTCACAATGATGGTGCCAGCCTTTCACAAAATATTTGAACTTTTTACTAAAAAAGACTTAGGAAAACAGTAGGAACTCATAATTCACTTTAATAAATTCTTATCCTAAAATGATTGCTATTTTATATTTTCACTTACATTTTTTTTTTTTTGCAGGCTCAACACAAATGCGGCTCCGTGTTCTTCTTGTGGTCAAATATTTCTGTACAGTCGATACCAGATGAGACCTCACCAGAGCTTTTGCAATGATGTCAGTGCATCCCTGTGAATTGGTTTGTAGGCCTGTTGGAAATTCAACTGAATTTACAGATTCCATTTAAGTATAAAGGGCTACCCACAAAAAGCATCTTAGAGAACCTGTCAGAGTTCAACTGTCTCTCTAAAATGCATAAAATGCTCAATGTTCCAAATACAGAAAGTATAAGAAACTGATAAATGTTTTCTCTCTCCTTTTTCTGAGATAGCAAGCCAAGTCATTATCTGGAGCACTGCTACAGGTGCCACTATCAGCCAGGACTGTCATGTTGTAACCGACGTTTCATTTTACTCATCTTTGAGCGACAAGAGCACAGGTCTGCTGCAGGAAAGAGAAAACAAAATCTCCCACCTTTCCTCTCCAGCCCAGGCTGCTCAGTCTAGAGTTCCACGTCCAACATAGCTCAAAACTCAGTTTATTGCTCCTCCCCAGGAAAAAATGCGTAAGCTGGGTGTAAGTGGACTAACCCGTTCAAGGCTTTCTCACACATCCAGGGCAAGGGAGGAATTGTCATGCTACAAGATCCAGGGTTTTCTTGTTAATGCTCCTGTAGCAGTGTAAGAAACACAGTTTAACTAAAACCATTATTATAACTATTCATCTCAGTTATTTTTCAAGGAGTGTGTCTGGGGACTAGTATTTTCTATTGAGAACCAAACTCTTAGTTCATATCTAAGTAATTTTCTGCCATATAATCAGGTGGGTTTGGGTTTTGTTTGTTTATTTTTAATTGCTAGCAGCAGCATGACTTAGATGTTCTGTTTCTGTTTCAGAGTGAGACTGGCTGCATTTAACCATAACTTTTGCAAGCAGACAACAGCCGGCAACATACTGCCACTGGAGACCACTGTTAGCAGAAATGCAGACTCAGAGTGTGATTTGTTTTAAGGAACAGAAAGGCCTATTATTATACAAAAGTGGCAAGTTCTCTCTCTTACATCAAGTTATTCCTTTTAGGAATAACTTTAGGAGCCTATAGTTCACGAAAATTCTGGAGGAAGGAAAAAAAGTTAACAAAAAAGCACAGTACCATCACTATGAAGTGGTAAAAAGGGGTGTTAAAAATTGCCTAACAACATAGTGTTTTAAAGTATATTCATAGAACACATGAAGCAAGAATATTCAATGCACAAGCAGACTCTTTGTTCTTAACAAGTACATCTCCATCGCTTTTCTGCTGCACAGTATCATTTATGTTAGTGGTGTAGCTATATAAAGTTCCAGCCGTGTATGGGGCTGTACTTAACAGTTTCAGGAATTCTGAAGTTTAGCGGCATTTTGGGAAAGGAAAGCCACCTCAGAACAGTATTTCTGACAGAGTCATAATTTACTTTCCATATGTTCAGAATAATTCTTTAATATTTCCTCCAACTAACTCCCGCAGAGCAAATTGCTTAACTCTTTTTGCAGTGATGGTATTCTGCAACGACAGAATGGAACTAAAGCAAGAAAGTCTGTAGGGAAAGGAAACAGCTGATATAAGACCAATAGACATCACTGGGAAAAAACTACGCGCAGGCTTTTGGCCACACAACCTTTCTTCAAGTCTGAAATCTGAAAGAATTTCAGCTCTTCAAACTTTTCTTTCCTAGGGTATTGTAAAAAGGAATAAAGTAGATTAAAACTGATGGGAAAAGAGAAAATATAGGTCCAACCACATCACCTTAACATTCAGAGAAAAACACTATGTACCAAATTCTGTTGATTATATGTAAAAAGTTTGATATACTACTTACTGTAGTATAAGCATCTAAGTATACTACTTAGATATGTATATGAGCATCTGTACGTTAAAATTAGTTATTAGCTTACTAATTAAGTTACTAATTAATAAGTAATTTTAGCTTACTAAATATTTGTTATTGATTTATTTTTTCTTCTCCAATACAGTGTGGCTAGAAGTCTGTAACATAAGTTACTCTACTGAAACTTTATTTCTCTAGACGTAAACTGGAAACAAATATTATCCTCAGATTCATAGAGACAACCCAAAACTCTTGACTCAACAAAGACCAGAAAGGATTTCAGAATGTTAACAAACTTAATACTACAGGTTTCCTTTGAAATTGTTATTTTTGTAGAAAATATCCAAGGCAAATTAGAACACTAAATAGGAAAAGATAGGAAAACTGCCAAAGAAAAGTAATCAAGCCTGTTATTATGGTTGATTTTCAGGGATCAAGCTGGTTGACTTTCAAGGATCACCTCCTCCAAGCTCCATAGTGGTTGTTCCCACATGCAGGAAGTCAAGCAGGTGTGGCAGGAGGTCTGCATGGATAAGCAAGGAGCTCCTGACAATGCCCAGATGTAACAAGGAAACACACAAGAGGTGGACACCCAGGAGGAATATAGAGACACTGTCCAAGTGTGCAGTAATGGGCTCAGGGAAGCCAAAGCCCACCTGGAGTTGAATCTGGCAAGAGATGTGCAGGGCACCAAGAAGGACTTCTTCAGGTGTATCAGCAGCAAGAGGAAGGCTAGGGAAAATGTGGACCTGCTGATGAATGGGAGAAGGGAGCTGGTGACAAAGGACATGGAAAAGGTTGAGACACTAAGTGCCTTCTCCACCTCAGTCTTTACTGGTAAGACCTGCCTTCAGAAATTCCAAGCTCCTGAGAGCAGGAGGAAAGTCTGAAGCAAGAAAGACTTAACCTTGGTGGAGGAGGGTGAGGTTAGGGAACATTAAACATACTGGATATACACATGGTCTTTGGGACCTCATGTGAGGGACCCATGAGTTCTGAGGGAGGTGGGAGACATTACTGACAGGCCACTGATCATCTTTGAAAGGCCATGGTGACTGGCAGAGTCTCCAGAGGACTGAAAGAAAATAAACACCACTGTTCTTTTCAAGAAGGGCAAGAAGGAGAATTTGGGGAACTCCAGGCTGGCCAGCCTCACCTCAATCCCTGGACGGGTAATGGAGCAAATAATTCTGAAAGCCATTTCCAAACACATGAAGGACAAGAAGGTGATTGGGAGAAGTCAGCGTGGATTTACAAAGGGAGAGTAGTGGCTGATCAACTTGACAGCTTCTGGGATGAAAAAACTGGCTTGGTGGATATGGGGAAAGCAGTGGATATTGTATACCTTGACTTTAGTAAGGCTTTTGATTCTGTTTCCCATAACATCTTCATAGAAAAGCTGATTAAGTGGACAGTGAGGTGGGCTGAAATCTGGCTGAACTGCTGGGCTCAGAGGGTTGTGATCAGCTGCACAACGTCCAGCTGGAGGCCAGTCACTAGTGGAGGATCCCAAGGGTTGATACTAGGTCCAGTACAGTTTAACAAATTCATTAATGAATTGGAATGATGATGATGGACAAAGGGCACCCTCAGCAAGTTTGCCAAGTATGCAAAACTGAAAGGACTGGCTAATACACCAGAAGGGTGTACTGCCCTTCAGAGGGACCTCGATAGTCTGGAGAAATGGGCCAACAGGAATTTCATCAAGTTCAGCAAAGAGAAATGCCAAGTCCTGCCCATGCATGGGGAGGAATAACCCTGTGCACCAGTACACACCGGCTACTGAGCAGCTGAAGAACAGCTTTGCATAAAAGGATTTGGGGGCCCTGTGAGACAAAAATGCAATGCTCCATTGCAGCAAAGGCCAACAGCCTGCCGGGCTGCATTAGGAAGAGCAATGCCAGCAGGTCAAAGGAGGTGATCCCTCCCCTCTACTCGGCACTGGTGAAGCCACATCTGCAGTTCTGGGCTCCACAGAACAAGAGAGAGATGGAGTTACTGGAGGGAGTCCACTGAAGGGCCCCTAAGATGGTTAAGGGACTGGAGCATCTGACATACAAGGAGAGGCTGAGAGTGCTGGCACAGTTCAGCCTGGACAAAAGAAGGTAAAAGGGGATTTTATCAATGTGTATAAATGCCTGATGGAAGGGAATTAAGAAGATGCAGCCAGACACTACGCGGAGGTGCCAGTAAAGGGACAAGAGGCAATGGGCACAAATTGAAATACAGGAAATTCAGTTTAAACATAAGGGAAAGCAAGTCACTGTGGGAATGATTGAACACTGGAAGAGGTTGCCCAGCAGGTTGTGGAGTCTCCATCCACAGAGATATTCAAAAGCCAGCTGGCCACAGTCCTGGTCAACATGCTGTAGTTGACCCTGCTCTGAGCAGCAGGGTTGGACTAGATGATCTCCAGAGGTCTCTGCCAACCTCTGTGATTCTGTGAAGTACAAGAATATATAGCCATGGTCAATAGTTAAACATTTATACCTTTGGTAGCTCAAAATAAATCTTTTTAAAGATAAAAAGTCTTCAGGGGACTTTGACACCCCTTTCATGATAATAATCTTTCAATTTATTCTACTTTTAGTAGAGAGCAAAATAATAAGTGCACAAAATCAACTTTTCTCAAAAACAGTTTAAATATTTTACATTTATCGTTCATGCTTTGTTTGCAGAGAGACTAAGATATATTTTAGCTGCAATCATTTTTATTAACTGTAAGGAAAAGAGATTGGAAAAGAGATTAGAAAAGAGTATAGACATTCCCTGCTTCTTCCTCCCCACTGCTGGGTGAAGGGAACATTTAATTTTAGGTATGATGTCTTTTCCAAGTTGCAGTTAATATGCCCAGCTAGGAGTGAGGATTTTAGTTTTCACTGCAGATGTCACCTTGTGTCCAGGTTGCAGTCGATATCCTACAGAAAAGAAACATCCAAATGAAGTATGTAATACTAGTTGTTCATATCATGAAATGCTGTGTAGTCCTTGTTGAATCAAGACAGTTTAGGCTTTGTATCTGAAACCTGAGGACACATATTCTTTTTCAACTTCTGGAAATATCACTGTCAAAGGCCATGGTCTAGAAATCCATAGAACCATCTGGCTTCTTGCTGAAGAAGTGATTAGTAACCTGAACTTCAGTGGGCTTGTTCATGTGCACAGGAGAGGCATATGTTTACATACACACTGAATCAAGTCTTCTGGTGGTGACAGACTGGATGGAATAGCTTTTTGAATCCATCAGCTACAACCGTACAGATGGGAATATCAACTCTGCAAAATGTCTCCACCTCCCTTCCCACCTCGTCTAGAGTCACACCATACAGTCTACCCAACGCTTCTGTCCCTTCCCTGTTCTTCCTTTGCTTCATGTTGTAATTATTTGCCTGCTATCATTCTTTAATACCATTCGCATTATGCAGTATAATGCAGTTGCAGAATATTGATGGCGTTCTGAGTCGATCCAGCAATTACTGTGGAAAGGCCCAGAAAGGCTACTGTACATTATAAAACCATTAAAGTGTGAGCACTATGTGGTAATGATGGAATTATCCTTATTCACTTCCTGCCGCTTTCTGAATGTCACACACAAATTGAATACTAGATAATCATATTCCTACCTGGTCATTTTCCACCTTTAGTCTCTATATCATGTCAGAAACAACTGTATCCTTTTACTGCAGCAGTTGCATGGGCTTGACTAACAAAAGCTTGCATAAAGAATTAAACACGTTAATATAGCAGAATACTTTTCCTGTTTTCTTTCTTTCTTCACTTTTTGATTAACTACGTTTTTATTCAAGCTCTAGTTCGTGAATTGGAAGAGAATTCAGGTTTGCACTCAGCGTGATCATTGTTAGACAAGACTTTTTTTCTTTCTTTGATCATTTGTAACGAAGTAGTTGAAGTCAACAGAATATGAATTGCCCAGCACATAGTTGTATTCACAGTAGAGTGAGGATAAGAACACAAGAACAGAATAAATGCCTGTCTGGGTCAGAGCAGGGGTCCATCCAGCTCACTGTTCTGTCTCTCCATTGACAACAGGAGATGCTGTTTCAGCATGGCCAATGAGCCTCACCATTTTCTGCCATCCTTTCTACCTGTACTCCCCAAAACCCCAGCTGGCATGTCAGGGATGTTAGAAAGTACGTGTCTTTCTTTGCCCTTTAGTATCTGTTTATGGACCTATTGTGCATGAGTTGTCTAATACTTTTTTGAACCTGCTGATATGATCTGCATCCACAAACTCTTATGGCTGTAAATTGCAGAAGTTCACTACGCACTGGAGAGAGGTACTTTCTTTTACATGTTTTAAGTCAAGCTCCTACTTGTTTAAAAACCTGTCTGTAGTTCAAAGATTGCACAGTTTGGTGAATAACAGTTCTACATTATCTTATCCACTGTTTTTATGGCTTTACAAACCTTAGTCACATCCCATCCAGCCGCCTTCTCTCCAAAGACTAAGGAGAGATCAAGAATCTCTTCCTGGCCTTTTTAGTCTCTTCTTGTAAGTCCTGGCCTTCTTGGTCTCTTCTCATAAGGCAGCTGCTCTATCCTCTTGATCTTTTAGTTGCTTCTACTGTACTTTTCTTAAGTTGAACACTAGAAATATACATACTTCCACATACTTCTCGAGACATGGCTGTACCAGTTTTTTCATAGCAGTGGGATGTTGTCTTCTGTTTTGTTCTCAATACTCTTCTTGATGAAGCCTAATATTTTGTTGGCCTTCTGGCTGCTGCTGCACGCTGAGCTACTGTTTGGATGCAAGCCTGTGCTCAGACCATGCTTTAGACATTTCAACTGAGACCCATTCCCAGGAGAAAGACTTGGTCCTCTATTACCTTTCAGTGTCATACGACCTACCCCCAGTGCAGATGGACCAGTCAAACAATGTCCTGTATATCCACCACATGGTCCCATCAGCACTTGTAGTGCCATCACATGGGTGATATTGGATAGATGTCATTCATAGGAGCTTTCTTAGATGGGCTCACCATGGACTGCTGCAAAGACAACCCAGATGTGTAAATTTTTTGTGCCCAGTCTGGCCTTGCATGAGGATGCAAAGCTATATGTGCCATCCAGGGCATGGAGACAGCTCAGGGAGTGCACTGAGGTTTAGGTCAAACATCACTCCGTGGTTCAGCTTCGTAAGTTACAGAGCAGAAGTAGCCCTTCTTGCAGTGGAGGGTGCTGTCAACTTGAAGTGCAGGTACAGAGCTATTAAGAAGAAAAAAGTGACTGAGAGCCGTTCCCTTGAAAGCAGTGTATGTGTTGCACTCCCCTCTTAGACAACCCAGAGAAGTAGGTCAACTGACCTCAAGGACATAGCACAAATAAAGAGAGGTGTTGACCAGAGAACCGTAAATCCTGAATTCCTGAAATTAGAAAATGTGTTGACCACCTTTTTGTTTCGCTCAAGTGTCACTGCAAGAACTTTTGAAACCACAGCAATCCCCTTGCCAATCTCTACCCTTCAGAAAGGAGAACAGTTGGGTGAATATGCACATGGGCTGTTATTACCTTGTACCCCAAGAGCTGAGCATCAATTGCTTCATTTCGTGTGTTTATCAACTGCTAGTATTTACCTCCTTTGCTGTGTTTGAATAGGCTGTCTGAGTATTTTGGCAGTGATTTATCCTTTCAGGCAGCTGCTTCTTTTGTGCTGAGGTTTTTAGGGATGTTTTTCTCCCTGGCTATGGTATTGTGGGTTGGATGCAGACTTGCCAACCTTGTACTACTCCCACTAAGAGAAAAATAACTGATGGCTTGAGGGAGAAATGAAGGTAATTTCAACAGACCTCAAGCACATTATTATTTATGCATTTTATGGCTGTTACAGTTTCCTTTCGTCTACTTGTTATTCCAGCTGCTGATGTTTGTTCTGCCTCTTTATTTTTATTGGTAAAGCTCTGTCAACTTTCAAGGATAACAGCAACATAGTTCTTTATAATTTTTCACTCTTTAATTATTGATTAATTAGTTCTCAGGGATTTCTTTACAATGTTCTTTATGGATCTGCCTGATCTGTAAATAAGATAGTATGAGTTGTTCTTTGAACAGCTTACTGGGATATGTGTTTCCTGATATGCATTGTTGAAAATGGGTACGTATAGCTATTTTTATATCTCATTCCTGTGGAATAGGTGTGATGGGATGGCTGAAGAGGTCATGACATGCTGAATGCTACCAGAATTAGCTGGTTTGTAGTTCACATTAGTTTTATAATCTGGGTTGCTGTTGCCTTCCAGTTACTGCCGTTGTGAACCCTGTTAAAGCACAGCAAACTGAGAACTAATGAGAACAGACTTGGCCTCAGTATTGCTGTTTATGTATGGGTTAGCAAATTCTGTCCTTCTTGTCTGGTAGAAACCTTTTAATTATACTTAGTACCAAGAACTAAGGAGAGGGAGTAGTTTGGGATGTAGTTTAAAAAAATTGAACAAAATATGTGCTCCTTATATTTAGCAGACATTTACAGCTAAAGTAGCCATTGTGACCTTGCATCAATTAGAAAGTGAAGAGCAGATCTAAGTGACAATTAGATGTAAGAAGTGGTCATTTTTGTAGTAAAGGAGAAAGAAAAACAAGCTAAATATATGTTAGCCAGGAAGTTTTACTAAGAGAATCCCTTCATATTTGAAAAAAAAAAATCACTGTGCAGGTGGCTGTTGGCTCAGTATTGCATATCCAGCATCAGCAGGGTGAGGGACCTGACGATTTTCTGAGATCACTTCCTACCTTATTTTCTACGATTTGCATACCAAAGTCTTTCACTCAAATGTTTAGAGAACACGACTAAACTGCATTTCTGTAAAACCTTCCTGCCTCAAATCAAATGGTCTCAGTTTTCCAACAGAACCTAGCCTTTCCCTCCCAAAAGCTTAAAGATTCAAACAACATCTAAGCATATGGATGGGATCTGCTCTTTCTCTGGAAGAAACTATTATTAGAGTTTTTTCACATGGAATTCTAAAATGTCTAATTCAGTCTGAATTCTGAACTTGCAAGAAATGTTTGTTTTATCATCCAGAGATGACAGTAATGTTCAGGAGATGGTGCAGTGAGTTCTTGTAACACAAATCTAATCATGGTCCTGAAGGGACTGGTTCATTTGCAAACGCTGCAAACCAAACTGCAGCATTCAGTCTGCATACAAAGCCCCCTGGAATTTACATGATTTCTAAAGCCATTGTTTTGAGGAAGTGAAACAAAACCAGAGTGTACAGACTGGATAAAGTCCATGGGAATACAGTTATCTGTACAATCTGTAATCTATATGCTGAGATGTGCAACACTTCCATATGCCCCTAACCCAGTTCTGCAGTTCCACATAACCAGGGTTCAGGGCAATGGTAGTTAGATTAGATGTGTTCCCAGCACTAATAAATCCCACTCTCTTAAATTCATATTTGCTCTTGTATCGTATGATATCAGGCCCTTTTAAAAAAGAGCCCAGAAGTAATTTGTCCACCAGAGAGCAGCTATGTGATGGGGCTGCCAGGGCAGGTGTTTGTCTGTAGTTGGGTCAGACCTGGTGTGTCCAACCATTGAAAGGAACACAGGAATTGATGATAATCACATGGTAATACAGATTTCCTCCATATTCTGTAAGTGTAACATGATTTAGGGCTCAAGAGTATGCTTGCAGCCTGGGCTTTTCATAGAGTATAGATGCATCAAGTATCGTATCTTCTTTATTAGGCAGTACTAGGTGATGAATGGAAGGACCTATTTTGTGCTATCAAATCTTTAATGGCTTCTAAGTCTATTATCATCAACTGTAGCTGTCAAATCAGTCGTTCAAACTCTCATGGTGTCACAAGCATAATAAATATTAACCAGTTTTTCAGAACAATTTTAATGTTGCACTCTTCAGCGAAAGAACCTTTCTTGATATAGTCAGTAATGCATGGGTATTGTGGGTAGAAGTGTTATGGTGTTTGATAAGGATTAATGTGTTTGTTTATTATGTTGGAAATTATCTCCTCCTGAGCGCCTTTAACACTCTAGCCCTGAAAAATCACTTCTCAAGGCTCATCTGTAATGATGTAAAAGCATGTCACCCTAGATTCTCCTTGTACAAAGAAACAGGCACTCAAGAGGGTGATCCTTAGGACATACCTTTGCACTGCCTCTGTCACCACATTAGGGAGAGAACCCCAAACCAAGTGTTGCTGACTATCTGATGTCCACATCACTGACACCCTTCCATGAAAACTTCCCACATCCAGGTTGGGCCAGATCTTCTCTAGGCCTTTTGTGGTGCCCCATAAAATAATGTTCTGAGGGGTGGGATTCAGTTCAAAGTGGCCAAAATAATTAGGGACCTTGTTTCATCATGTGAAACTTGCTGAATGTGCTGTGTGCAAAGCAGCATGGTGTAGGATGGCTGGGCCACTGTATTGGGTCTCGCTGAGATGGAGTTAATTTTCCCCATCGCAGCCCTCAGTGCTGTGCTTTGTATTTGTAGCTAGAAAGGTGTTGATAACACACCAGTGTTGTGGCTACTGCTGAGCAATGCCCACACAGCATCAAGGCTGTCTCTCCAACATTTACCCCCCCTCACCGCTAGGCTGGGAGTAGGCGAGACCTTGGGAGGGGACATAGCCAGGGCAGCAGACCCAAAATGACCAAAGGGATATTCCATATCATATGATCTCTGCTTAGCAATAAAAGTTGAGAGAAAGGAGGATGAAGGGGGGGCATTTGTTTGTGACGTTTGTCTTCGGGAGCAACTGCTATGGGTACTGAAGTCCTGCTTCCTGGGAGGTGGCTGGACATCGCCTGCTGATGGAAAGTAGAGAATAAAATCTTTGTTTTCCTTTTGCTTCCACGCCTGGCCTTTGCTTTTGCTTTTATTAAACTGCCTTTATCTTGGCCCATGAGGGGTTTTTTCCATCTCATTTTGTCTCCCTGCCTTGTCCTGTTGAGGAGGGAAGTGATAGAGCAGCTTGGTGGCACCTGGCGTCCAGTGAGGGTCAACCCACCACAGCCACATAAGGGTGCAAGGCCTGTTAGGGTGTTGGTATGGGACTACCTCAGGTGCAGGGTGCCCTACTGCCTGCCTAGGCAGGATCACCCTGCTGAAAGTACCCAGTCCTCACCTCTGAGGGAGCTGGCTGGCTCTCAAAGGAAGGTATGCAGTCTGGACAGTCTGGATTTCAGGATCTGGGAGTGAAACATGAGCTGACAGTGTAGAATCATAGAATCATAGAATCATTAAGATTGGAAAAGACCTCTAAGATCATCAAGTCCAACCATCAACTAACACCACCATGACTCCTAAACCAGGCCCTGGAGTGCCACGTCTACACCTTTTTTGAATGCCTCCAGGGATGACGACTCCACCACCTCTCTGGGCAGCCTGTTCCAATGCCTAACCACTCTTTCGGTAAAGAAATTCTTCCTGATGTCCAATCTAAACCTCCCCTGACGCAACTTGAGGCCATAGATACCAATCCTGGGATGAGCTGTGTCACCCCCAGAGGTACCTATTTCTCCATTGACTGTAAAGACAGCCTAGGAAAAATACACAGACTTTGACTTGTGGTTTCCAAAGATAAAGCAGATTAATTTCTCCTTAGACACCAGAGATGCTGTTTGGCTTACGTCCCCTTAGGCTCACTGTGTAATGCTAAACAGGAGGGGGCCAGGCGGAGAGGCCTATGGTGTGGACTGGCTCATGTCCATGTTGCTGAGGACAAGCCATTTTACAGCAGATCTCTCATGGAGAGATCTAGCTGAAACAGTCTAAACGAGAGACAGGAATTAAGCAGGGTGGATGGTCAGTGTTCGAGCTCAGTCTTTCATATAACCCTCTTTTATGCAGCAGTCTAGGCCTTCCTATAGCAGCCAAATCCAGGCAGCATGTTGTAGCATGTGAGATTGTGATCCTTACAAGACACAGTGGTGGAAATTGCTTTCTTTGGAAATCCTTGGGGAGGAGGAGGTGATGCTTTCCTCCCAGAAGAGCCAGCTGGTTCGAGCACTCTCACCTACAGTGGAAGATACTTCTACGTCTGAAGGGGATCCAAATTCATGTCTGCCGGGAGTGTACCCTAACCACCAGTCTGTAGACTAGTCACAGGGGAAACTTGTATGGAGAACTTTTCAACCTACTCTTGCAGGCTAGATCTTTCCTGAGGCAAAATAGGCAAATTAACTCAGTCTCTCACATACTGTCAAGCTATTTTATAAAAATGTTCTCTCCGGCTGTTGTTGTCTGCTGTTAGTAGATGTGCAGTGTTGGCATTGTAATCTTGGTGGCAGCTTACCAGCTGTCTGGAAACTCCAGGCCTAATCTTGTCTCGTAAAACATAACTGTAGGTTCAGTTTGGTAGCAAAGTCATAGCCTGGTTTTCTGTTACCAGGGCACAGCCAAAACAAAAATACTTTGTCCAGCAAGGTGTTAGCACACCTATGCCCACGACAAAGCTTTACCATGTCAAAAACCTAAGTTGCATTGTTTCTGACTCCCCTACATTGGTCAGAGCAACATTTCAGACTCCTCCTACCTCCCAGTCTGAATGTTCCTGTTTCACCTTGATTCACCCTCTGTTCAGTGAATACACTTTTTTTGCAGGTGCATATTGTTCCACCCTTCCAACTGAGTTAGCACAATCTTGAATAGACAACTTGTCTATCAATCACAGCTGTCTCTGAGGACTGCTCTGAGTGGTGTTTCAGTGAAGTTGTTAGATGAGTATGCATACTGATCAGTCGTCCAGCAAGGCCTGCCCATTACCTCCTCTGCCTGAACAGTGATCTATATTTCATTTTAGAAGAAAGAAAAAGCAGGGATATGTGTTTGCAAGAGAGACTCCTGGGTTGTTAAACCCTGGTGGAATAAACCACATTCTCAAGGTGCTGAGTGAAATCCACTCTTTTCTCACTGCCCTCCTCCCCATGATTTTAAGCAATTCAGTGTGATTGATTTTGGGAGTCCTAGTCTGAGTCACTAATTCCTTTCTGTCGTTATAAGAGGAATCCATTTACCTAAAGCAGCATTTTAGACTTTGCAGGGGAAACCAGATACTTAAAAGTTAGGTCTTACAGTGCCCCATACTGCAACACTGAAATCCTTTCCTTTTGCTCAAGGCTTGGGTCATATTTTTTCCTAGCACTTTCATTCATATTGTGACCAATTTTGAATCCACTGGTGTCAAACAATAGAAACTTTCTGTATAAACCATGTGTGATATAACCAGTTATGAAATACTGGCTCTTACCTTCTTACACATGATACCTTGGAGTCCTGGCTCTCCAGCACCCAAATGATTTGCTTAGTTTGCTCCAGCTCATCTGATACCTGGAGAAGTGAGTACACTACTGTGCATCAGTCTCATCTTGCTATGGAGATGGAAGGGAGCTGGGATGCACACGCAGGTTAGGGAACTGGGAAGTACCTCTGATGGTAGTAGTGTGGCTGAATTGGCATGCAATGTTTCCCTCAAATGTTTCAAGTGAACATACAAACACTGTAAATACAGCATCTGAATGCTTTATGGTCTTGAACACATTAGCCCATGCAATGTCTTGAGGAGTGGAGAATTGTTGTTAAATATAATTGGAACACGAGATTTCCTGAGCGTTTGGTGATTTGCGAGTTTAGAAGTATAGAAATATAGTATATTCTAACTTAAGAAACTTTAAAAAGCAAGTTAGATGAAAACAGAAATGCCACCAAAGAAAAATTTGGGAAATAGTAAACCCAGTCCACAGTACCTACTCCTTTTTAAGCACAACTTTCAAACAATAAAACAGACAACTAATTAAAGACCAGAACCTGTCTGTACTGATGGATACGTTCAAACAGCACACATCAAGTTCTTCTTACAGATATCTAACTGTATCAAATCCCTTTAAAAAATGTCATGTTATGCTCTTTGTATAGATTTGGATTCCATAAGCAAGATTCAGATTTATCTCAGTGTTACCTTCTCTTGCTGAGGCAACGGAATTATATGGAGCCACAAAAAGGCAATTCACCTGAAGGCAGCAATGCATGTATGGTTGCCCTGGCCTACTTCACTCATCCCTTTTTTTAACTTCAGGAATGCTAATCATTTAAATAAAGACAGTTTGGCACAAATATTGAAAGATATCCTTTTCTTTACATACAGATTATTATCAGTGAATAGTGTGAGTGGTATTAAGTCCACTATTTAGTACTTCCCTCTGCCAGGTTACAAGTCGAGTGACAGCACAGGACCTGGCCAGTCTTTAAATACAGCATCAATGCATCCTGCCCTCAGCTACATGAATTAAACCAGATCCTAATCTCAATTACACTGATGTACCTTTGGAATTTCTCCACTGACAGCATTGTGCTCTGGGTGAAGAGAAATGATTCTGTAAGGGCTGAATCTGGTGTCTCACAGATTTTTTTTTTAAAGTAATAGCTCACCTGCTTAACCATGTAATTAATTATCAGAAGACTTTATATTTGTAATCAAGGATACACTATATTACAGTCCAAGAAAGAGGTAAGTAAGTAAGGATTCCAAAGGTCAATTATTGGCCACTACATGTTTCCAGATATAATGCACACCAGGATAGCTTTATTGTCTCTCAGATGAAGAGAATTAACCTAGTAACCTCTAGATGGCTGACTTTTTAAAGCAAGCCTCACTGGTCTGTCACAAAAATATTTATGTGAAAGACTGGAATATTTTCTGCACAGAAGGTCCTGACAAAATTGATTGCTCACTTTTCCCTTCATAGAAAATGAATGGTCAGTGTCTATGGAATTTCTAAATAGTTTAACAAGTCTGTGAATTTGTAGTTGCAGATATTGTGAATGTACGAATCTCAGTATTTCCCATCTATTTACTTCAAAAGGGGCTCTATATTTAAGGAAGGGAAGGGAATGAAAGGGTTTATTCACTCTAGGCTGAATAGACCAGCTCCTCTAACTCTGGGGAACAGGTTGCATCTGTAGAAGAAAAAAACCTACTAAACAAACAAAACTCAGAAAAAGAGAAAAGG
Source organism: Fregata magnificens (assembly GCA_013389945.1). Taxonomy (NCBI): domain Eukaryota; kingdom Metazoa; phylum Chordata; class Aves; order Suliformes; family Fregatidae; genus Fregata; species Fregata magnificens. The sequence goes on from WAAD01039259.1 coordinate 17,939, forward strand.
AAGGGGAAAAAAATTTTTTTTAAATCTTCATGGTTTTGTGCGTCCTGGACAAAAAGAATCCTGTAGGACCATCTCTAAGTTAGCAGAAATTAAAACAGCTTTTAAGTTTATCTCTAATTTGCTGGGACAATGGGAGCTTTTAAGACTCTGCCAGTACTATGCTGCATAAAGACACAGAACAATCACAATTGTCTCCTGTGCCGGGCAGAGCCAAGCTCTGCTCTAACACACATAAAGCTCAAAACCTTTACACCTCTTTTCCTGAGGTTGCACTCCCAATGAATCTGTATCTGGTGCCATTTTTCCCTAGATAAATTAACTTATATTTCTTCTAAGCTGGATGTTATTTTGTTATTTTCAGCCTTATTTTCGAATCTTAAGACTGTCCTACATCACTGTCCTCACTAGTATTAAGATACAATTGAAATAACTCCTTTGAACACGAGTTCCACAGTAAAAAGAAATGCTGGATGTCTTTATGGTCTCCTGTGATGGACAGGAATCATATAACGTGCAAAAAAAGGGAAAGACTCAAGGAAGATCTTCAAAAGATGATATTTCCTCCTCTCCTACATAATGTGCTTCTTTTCTAACCTGTGGAGATTGTGATTCAGGAATAATGTTTAAGGTAGCTTCCTCTCACAAAAAGTGCTTTATTCTACTGTCTTACCAAACCTTTCAGATGGGGTAGCATCCCAAATGGGATATCCGAAATCCCAACTGGGATCCCAATCCCAAATAGCATCCCCAAATGGGAATCTGTTAGGTGCTGTGATTAAGGGCTGACTGATTGAGGTGATGGGATCTCTGTTCAGTGTGTGTTTGTATATGGGAGGTCTAAGCACCAGCAAGTGGAGAAAGGCGTTTCCCTGGGGAACTTCAATCCTCTGTGTGGGTATGCGAGTATAAGTACACATAACTCACACGTGAATTTCAAGCCAGACCAGCAGCAAGAGGTTAAGAGGTCTGGGGGGTACAGCTACCAGACAGGCACAGGCCTGGGGCTTGGATACTGGAGAGCCCAGGGATCTGGAGGCCAACCACTGGGGAGACATTTGGTCTGGACCAGCCTGCATGTGGTAGTAAGAGGAGGCCTGAGTACCAGCAAAGGGAGTGAGGCAGAGAACCTCGCCAGCACCTGGGGGGGGAACCCAGGGATCTGGGGTCTACTAACAGACTTCCCTCCTGATCAGCAGAAGAGGAGGAACGGGATGAGGCTATCTGCATGGGTGCTGTGTGTTTCCTGTCAGTGTTGATCAGTGTGGCCAGCCATGCATAAATGTATTTGTGTATGTGTGCATGTGTGCCTAACGGGATACATGTCCAGCTTCACTACTGCGTGGACCTGAGGACATGAGTTGCTCACATCTATCAGTGTACTGGATTTGGCAATTCCTAACAAAATGCTGGCATTCTCTTCACATGAATATTACCTTGACCATCTCCAGTAACACGGTAATCAAACTTTCCATACAAACTGGATCCTGGCAACTCCACTATGTTCTGCTTCCATTCGTACAGACTTACTAAAACCATAGACTTTGACCACATTAAAACTGGACAGATCTCTGGGCTACTAAACTATGATTATCCAGGTACTGATGTGGGTGTGGTTCTCCCCCTGCAAAACTCCATTCAGTACCAACACAAACATTACTGTAAATAGCCTTTGGATTTAGAGAGCAACAAAGTTTGTTTAATTTTTTATACAACACTATAGCTGCATTTTCAGTGAAATCCACATTTTAAGACACACTGTTAAGACCCAAAACCAGGCAGGGTGGCAGATGCCAATGCTTTGTCCACCACAGCAAGACATGATATAATATCCTTTCTGGATTTCCCTGCCCTTCCATTTGTCATTCAATGCTCCTGTTGCCATAGAAGTCAAGGGAAGTTTTGCCATCTAATTCATCTGCGACATTTGGAAACCATCCAACAATGAACTGTCTAGAAACCTTTTTCTTACTAGGAAGGCATCATTTGTTCTTTGTTCATTGTCTCAGAACTGTTTCTGTTGCTATCCTCTCAGAATGGATGGGACAGGGTTTCAGGATTTGTGAGGGAGGAAATTATGCCCTTCTTTGAATAGCTCCTTCTAACAGGTGTTCTATCTCTAGCAGGAGGAGGATCGCATCTAATGCAAACTGTTTCAGTGTCATCCTACAATTAACAGTTGAAATGCTATTTGCTTTCTTCTTAAGCTTCAGTTCTTTCAGTTTATTCAATACAGTCCCCACCTTCTCACCATCTCCCAATGGGTCTGTCCTCAAGATGAGCACAACAAGTAGAAGTGCTCCCTGAGTTCTGTGTTGGGATCCACTGTAACTAGCGAGTAGGCGGTGACCCTGTAACTTACGAACCACAGCCATGTCAATGGTTTGTTCAGAAAGGAAAGATGAAAAGAGTAAGGCAGAGAGTGGCTGGAGGTTTGTCTTATGCAATTCAGAAGCATGGAGAGAAAACTTCCTCTGTACTGGGAAGTGAAAGAGGGTCAGAAAATGAGCTTGAGTGCTGAAGCCCATCAATATCCACGTTGTTTAATTATTACAATGATCCTTGCTCTCTTTTGGACTATTCAGATGAGCTCTCACCAATTCCAGTGCCACCAGAACAATGAGGCTTATTTTCCTTTCACCTGTACTGGTACAAATGAAAACTCATTTCATCATTGTAAAAGTACAGCAAATCCAATTACATATTTTTTTCTTCTGCAGCTATACAGATTCAGACGGTCTTGTTTCTCCTGGATCAGAGTTAGCTGAAATGAGACAACTAGCAGAGAATTCTTGAGTTTTGGTAACAAGGTCTTGACTTCTCTTGAAATGATCTCATCTTTAATTTAAGAAAGTTCTGCCTTCAATCTTTTTTTTTTTTTTTTTTTTTGTNGGCATATGATGAGGCAGATATATGCATGCATTGACTTGCTCCACATTCTATGCAATATAGATTGTTGTGTAGCAGGAGGCTCTCCTGCTTTCTGGTCATAATTGCATGACAATTAGTCCTTAGAAGAATACATTGTTCTCCTTAAAAGATTCCCTGGTGTTTATAAATTATATTCTTTGTAACCATCTATATTCATCTACACCTGGAAAGATTAAACACAGAATGTTCTTTTCAAATCCTGGTGGGAATTTTATTTGCCAAAATATCCATCAGGAATACTTTCTACAATTCTGATGAAAAAATACCATTGTCAGTAACAAAGACATGGCTTTGAAATATTTCTTGTACATTCTGTGGTGTTTTGATGGATTTGTACATCTGAAATGTCCTAATTATGTATTTACTACAAGTTTTCAGATTGCATTTAGGTTGATTAATATAAATCAGCACTACAGAATAATAGAGCCTTGCCTCTACAAATATAGCAGCATTAATAATACTTCTTTCTTGTTATCTTTATTCAGCTAGTTTGTATTGATTAGAATTGCCTATAGTAATGTGCAGTTCTTCATGTTCATTTAAGTGCCGGAATGTAAGGAAACCTAAGCTGGTGCAGCTTGCTGTACTGAGTGTGTAAGAACACATGGGATGGACACATGAATGTAGCCTGCCTTTGAGCGAGCATGGGGTGGCTTAAGGTAATAAAAGTGAATTGAAGTCTTAGAGAAGGAGGATCTATATTAATTTAAAGAGGAAAATGTTCATGCTCTTTCCTACTAAATATGGTTCCTCCTATTTAATATAACCACCAGGCCTGACATTCACATGACTGCCTAAGCTATGTAGGCAGCCAATGGGGAGAATGGGAGCTTCTTTGGCATCATTCATTTGACCTTTTTCAGACATTCACATTGAGTTTGAAATGGCTTTTGCCCTACATGTCAAAAGGTTTATCTCCCTGAACAAAAAGGAACACACAGGAACAGTGTCAGGCAGAGGAGCCCCAATAACCTAATCAGACAAAATGAAGCACCCTGACATGGCTCATGCCAGGGCTGTCACAAGGGACCCATCAGCCCAATGGTCCCGAGAGTACACCAATCAGTGAGTCAACAGGAGATGCTCTCTCGATCACCTTACAGACTGAGGGGTGTTACTGCCTACAGGGGTCTGGGATGCATTACGGGGTGCAAGAGAAAAACATCTTGGAATTGTACAAGACTTGGTATGGGCTGTTTAGAGGAAAGACAAAAGGTGGGGAAAGGGAGGAGTCAAAGTGATTTGGGGAGCTACCAGAGTGGGAAAATAGAAGGAATGAAGGAATAAAAGGTGTAGGAATAAGGGAATAAAAGGTGTAGGTCATGTGTAAACAGGTTGCTGACCTGACACTTGCCCAGCCACATCTCCAGTCTTGTCTGATTGCCACTGTGTGTCCTGTTTTCTCATTTAACTCAATTTCTAATTACTTTACTGGGCAAGGGGGTTCTGTGTGCATGTTTGTGTATGGAGGTCTGAGTGCCAGCAACTGGAGGGGGGACAAAAAGTCACATGTGGGGTTCCACATGCCTGTGGTGTCAGCAGTGGGGGAGAACAGGGTGCATGCGTGTTGTGTGGGTGTGTCAGTGTGTGTAGGCACTAGTGAACATCAAGGTAGACATGCTTGAGAGTAGGAGAAAAGGCTTGAAAGGCAGATAGTGAGGCAATCATGAGTATATGGGAGAGTCAAAGGGGACTGGAGGAACCAGAGGAGGTCCTGGCTTCTGGAGGCTTTAGGGTGTGGGCATTGGCTGGGGGAAACAAGATCAGGCTGTTGGTGCTGTTTGTGTTGTGTGGGTTTTGCAGTTTCTGTCTCTGCTGGTTTATGTGGCTTCCCATGAATGTAAGCATACATATTGTGTGTATGTGTGCACACATGCCTATTGGGAGCACATGCTCAGCCTCACTACTGGCTGGACTTGGGGACACAGAGCTGCAGAAGCCTCGCCTCTGTCAGGCTGTTGGGTTCGGTAGCTCCTAACACCCTGGGAGTGCTGGTTCTGTCCACTGACCAGAGAGGATCTAAATAACCAGTTCCCGCTAGGCCATACGTGTAATAAATGTCTACAAGTGGTCAGAGAAGTCCCTTTCTGGGAACCTGGTTGAGTGAACAGCAAGTGCACAGTGCTGCCTATGTATCAGAGACAGTGCCCTTTTTGCTATCTCTGACATAGCCTAAAGGAGCAACTGCCTGAACACTCTAAAAGCATCCCCCAGTGTGCAAGCACACCTCTTCTGAAATCAGCAGCCCGCCTGCATGGGCAGAGAGCGGCTGGGGAGAGATTGCTGCATCAGTAACCCACAGGCTGGCCACAGATGTTGTGTAATGTGCTGTTCTCAACTTCGATGAATAGTACTTTGGAATTTAAAGAAAAGTGAAGGCTTACAAAGGCTTCCAGGCTGAAGTGCCATTTCTACGTGCACAAACAATTCTCACCCAGTGAGATGTATGTGTACTTTTGTATGCAAAATGCCGTGAAAAATTAACAAGGGCAGTGTATGTGCAGTCCCTGGGATCCCAGCATGTGTGGTCTATTATTTCGATAAGGCAAAACACATTACCTTTCTGATTTTGCTCTAGGCTGTTAACTCTCAAGTCCCCTGAATATCAGAAAATTCTGGTCATTACATCAGACAAATGGAACCCATTTATTTCTAAAAGCTCAGGGCTTGATGCTGAGCTACACCACAGTGAATTTGTAATACTCCTCTGAAGATAGAGGACTGAGTCTGGTTTAAATTAATGTAAATGGAATTAGAAACTATTGCATAGGTTCCTGTTTACAGAATGTGTTATCTTCACATCAGTTTTCTATTCATTCCTCTTTTCCAGGCATATGATGAACCAATAATTAGAGTATAGAACAAACATGTAAAGATTACTGATTGCCAGCTGATCACCCAGAGACATTCCTATTACAGTCAGCAAGAAAAAAATTCTACTATGTAACTCATAAACAATACCCTTGCTTGCAGAGGAAAGGAAAGTATTTTGAAATGGGAATTCTCTGTGAGTTCTTGGAGAAAAGCTCTATATTGTAAGTAAACAACTTATAACATATATTTTCCTTCTTGGACACTGTGTCATATAATGGAAAACCTTGTGGCAAAATTAACTTTTATCCTGACCTTTCGCTTTTACTTTTTTCTCTTCAGCTTGACCTACTCACAGCCTCAGGATCACTGTATGAATATATACAATTCTTAAAATCCCTTGACATTACAGGCCCATTCTCTAAATAATATCTTTTGCATGAATAACTTATGGATATATAGACCTGTCTAGACCTTTGCCTTGCAAACCAAAAAATCAATTAAAAAATACACTGTAAAAAAAAAAAAAAAAAAGTCTGTGGCATTTAAAATGTTATCTAGTTACAGAATAGTTAAGGGAAAAGAAATAAGGTTTGGCTGATGAGAATTTTGGCAACACTGAGCAGAAAAAGGCAGATGACTAGAAAGGGCATACTATTATAGCACTCTATTGTATGAATTTGAAACAGTGGATATGCAGCAAGTATGCATATTTAAAAACTGGCTCTGCCTTGGATCTTTGTATTGTTCTGTCTGTCCATCTTCTGCTTTAGCCAAAGCACAGCCATCTCTTTGTCTTACTCAGAAAAATACCTCCTTCGTATTAGGCATGGGATATTCTTCAAGCCATCAGGAAATGTTACATACATGAAGAACAGCCTATGCTCCAATGCTTTGTATGTTCCTGGAAATTATCAGCTAGCATACCATATTTGCTTACATAGAAACTGTACCCTTCCCTCTAGCTTAATTCCTTCCCTCTGCCCTGTTCTTTCTTTTACTTTCAAACACAAAGATCGTGCCAAAAGGATAGTCTTAAATTGTCAATAATTTGGGTTTTGTTGCTGGGAGAGGACGTGGCCATTTTTTGCATACATCAATATGTGGTACAAATACTACATGTGGTGCTCTGTGCTCCTTCCACAGTTTCTTCAAGGCTGCAGGAAATGAAGCCCATTTTCTGGCTTTTCTGACATTCTCTGAGTGATACTGCGTGACCAATAATGCAGGGAAGCAAAGAAACAGAAAGCAGTCCTATAATGTGAATATGCAAATAGCTAATAATGCTGCAAATCATATATTGTCCGGATATTTTGACACCTCAGAAGCCTACTACCCAACTTTTTTTGGACATAAGCAGGCAATTTCTGAAAGCTAATTGGCATACAAATACACGTTGTCCATATGATTTCATTAAGCTTGTCACAAGTAAATTGAGATAGAAAATATCTGTTTAGGCAAGTACATTTCAATTTAAACCTTATTTGCTGATGCCTATGGGAATTATAAAAGTGAAGGGCAACAAAGACATAATGAAATGCAGGAAGTAATTGGTGGCATCAAAGAAAAACCTTCTGGAACCTTCAAATTGGTTTCAGATGCGTGTCCAGCTCTGCAAGTGTTTTATAACACATTCTCAAGAGAGAATGTCAAGCTTTTGGATTCACAGATAAATGACATCAGAGAACATAACCTCTGCTTCTGAAATATTCTTCTCCTGAAGGTGGAGCAGAGTACAGGAAAAGAGATAAATGGGAGGTGAGGGATAACGTCATATGAAGAAAAAGAAGAATCAAATTTCTTTATTTGAGTTTGGGATGTATGACACTCCATATTTCTGATTAGTCACTGTTCAAAGACCTTACTGCCATTTTGTACTGATGGAAACGTTTTTCTTTTAACAACAAAATTAAAAGCAGAAGAAAGCAAAAGAGTATATATATGATCAGTCGGGTAGATGACCTTATTTTCCTGACTCCTCTCTTTTCCTGCTCTTCTTTCTAGTTCATTAAAGTTCAAGGACTACAGGAAAAAAAAGTTGGTCAGTAATTGTGGTTCACTTATTTTCTTTCTTGAGCAAGGCGGGATTGAGAGGTAGATTACAGAGCTTTCCGTTCCCATCTGCTCTGCAACTGGAGTCTCATCCAAGAAGAAATAGAAGGGAGACAAGTGACATGTGAGGAATAGTTCAGATGGGTATAAACAGCATAGCCTGTTGTGGTTTCTCCTTATTTAATACAATGAATTAAATGTCTATCTACAGCAGACCTCACAAGATATGAGTGTTTCCTTTTCTAAATGTGCAATACATCACAACTCCTGTGAGATATCTGCATCTCTGGAAGTGCAGGGAGACGTGTGAATGTGTTTGAACACACTGGACAGTAAGACACAATTGGTAGTCAAGAAAAACAAATGGAAATTGGGAAGGTTGTTGATGAAGTCTATATTTAGCTATGAGGGTCTAATCTCTTAAGGCTCCTTCTGTAACCAAGGGAGAGGTTTCTCCCATGGACAATTCAGAGTGGGAGCCAAACTCAGGATGCTCTGAGCAGCCTCCTGGAGCAGCCCCAGGTAGTCACTAAGGGGCAAGTCAGAGAAGAGCTGCCTCCTGTAGCTGATTTTCCTTGTGGGACACAGATCATTCATGTGTGGGCAGGTTCCCATCCCTCTGCTGCATTAAAAGGGACTATCAAAGAGCTAAAGTTCTGCATGTTATAATTTTCTGTCAGTAGAACTGTAATCTATTTATCACTTCTTCAAATATAACTTAATTTGTTAACTTAAAACACAGCCTTTGAATATGATTACATGTTAATTTTACTATATAATCCATTAAGTTTGGATAATTAAATTTACTTTTAAACCTTCCTCTATGCCCTGTTTTGAATGATGACTATGATTTAATTCTAATTCCTTTTCTAGGACTAATCCCCTCATGTTTTGAATTATCAGCACCCACAAACCTGGTTTCTACTTGCATGAAGACTAAGTTCAAATTAATACAGTTCTCTTTCCTTTTCCATCTGAAACATGAAATTATCAAATTTCCTTTATTAATTTTCAAACTGTTCAGGGTTTTTTTTCCTCTGTATTATAAAAAAAAATATAAAAAAGGCTGCATTCAATCAGAATACAGACTGCTGTGATGTCAACAGTGACAGTCACAAATTATGAGTTGCATTTTGGACACATGTCTTAACTTGCCAAAGGTACGCCTGTTGAACTGTGCTCCTGACAGCTGCCTTGGCCTAGAGAGGTGAGAAACCACCAACTCGGTAACAGGGCACTTCAGATTTAATTAGTTCTGCAGTGTTAGTGCTTGATTATGCCCATTTCTGGCTGGCTGAGCTAGAGAAATCACCATTTCCCTTTGCCTGCATTCTCAGCTGTTGGTTGGTGGCTCCTGCTGTCAGCTACTGTTTCCTCAGAGCCACTCATGAAATCATTCCCATCAAAATGAGGACACCTCGCAAAGATGAACTATTTGAACTGCCCACCTCATCTGGACGGAAATGAGTCAGAGAGGCCTCATATGCGCAGCGTACCACCAGATCTGAGTGAGCAGCAGTCTCCAGGGGAAAGGTGGCGGTGAGGGCTGCTGGTATTTCTGCAGCCAGCAAAGAAGAAACGTGATTCTTGCCTAATTCTATGGCCATGTACCAGCAAGCCCATGCAGGTACCTGCAAGAGCTCTAGGAGAAGACCACACTTAAGAAAGAAATGGTGTTTCAGTTTCTAGGTTGTCTGTGTTCTACCTGTCTCCAGAGGATGCCAGGAAAAGGGTTGGAGCTTCACAGTGTGTCCTCAAGTCTAGGTCTAAAAAAAGTATTTAGACCCAAATGGCTTGAAAAGATGGGATCCATCAGCTGTGTCCACTCACAGCAGCCTGGGCAGTAGTAAGGCATAAGGTGAATGTTTTCTTGTAAGCTGGTTAGAACATCTAGCACATCTAATACTGCTATTATTTGGATTAAATGGGGGGGTGTGTGTGTAAGTTTTCCTATAAAGGGATAAGCAAAATAGCTCTCTTGCCTTGTAGAAATGGGGCTATCATTTCTAAGCTTCGAGCAAGGTGGACTCACATATCCTCTTCTCGTTACTGGAGTCTCCTTAATTTATGGGGTGTGACCTGGAGCATATTTAGGCTTGTGGGTCAACTCATGTCAGACATGGAAGAACATGTAGAAAATGCTGTTAAAGAGACTTAATCTTCTGATTAACCACAGTCCCTGACTAAAGAAAATCCAAACCAACAACCTCCTCCACCCCCTTCCCCCACAAAACCCTGTTTGAGTAATAGTCTGGAATTATAATATACTAAATTACTTTCATCATTTCAATTTAATGGAATAAACCTCCGATGTGTTTTCATGGTTATTACTACAAAGGATGAGCAAGCAAATGTACATTGAAAGAAGGACATTTCTAAGCTAAGGCTTAGTGTAAAATTATGCTTAATGTTTAGCTTATCTTTTAGTACATTTTTGCCAAGCAAATTAAAAGAGAGAGCAAGTTAAGGACAACTGATATTGAATCAATTAGTGAAAGTTTCACATTTTAAATCACCATGTTCATAAAAATTATTGCAGTACTGGCAATCAAACTGAAAAATGAATTGGTAGCAGTGACAGGTACATTTATCATTAACACAATCTTGTGAAAAAAACATGAAGAACCAGCTTCTTTTCATTCTATCCATAGCAAATGTTCTAGGTAGCACAAGGAGGCAATGGCCTAAAGGCCAGACCTTCTGATAATCTCTACATAGAGATTTAGCACTTGTGGGATGCTGAACTACTGCTGGGCAATCCACAGAGAAGGTCTCTAATTCTGAAGCTTTTCTTCTTTTATTTAAGGGACTTTTTGTGTAAATATTCTCTCAGAGCTCCTAGGTGTTGTGGGGATAAGCATTACAATGCCAGGGACCCTTGTGGATGCTGCATATACCTGAGGCAAGACTTTGGATAGCTATGTTTGAATTACTACTCAGCCTTTACCTCGCCTCTGCCCACAGCTGAAGTAATTGGTTGGTCCCTGTTGGACCTGTAAAGTCCAGGGTGCCTCCTGCTCTGCTTCTGGCTATAAGCATTTGCACATGAGTGTGAGTGGGCAGGTATGTAACATTGACCAAAGCCCCAGTCGGGTCCAGAAACGCAGGCAGGTGCTGCCATGCTCCATGAGAAACCAGGTGTTATGGGTGCTCTGGGCAGGCCAAGCACACAGCAGAAATTGCAGCCTCTTCTCCTAGGATCATTGCTACCTTTTATCAGATACAAAATGCAAAAACAGCCCTGGGAGCAAAGAAACTAAACTGGCATTTACATGTCCTAAGTGAGTGCCATAACAAGCTGGTTACAGTGTCACAGTTGGTCTCTCCTGTCCTTTTCTTGTTCATAAATACCATGGTTTTGGCCGTACAATCAGCCACAACAGGAGGACCAAGGGTATCTCTACAGAGCTTGCCTTCAGCTGGAGATGACAGTAATCTAAGAAGAGAAGTAGGGTCAGATTGTAAACTTGCATCTAGATCTTGCACTTCCTAGGAAAGTGTATTAACCAGAAGGGTGTGATGCAGAGGGTAAAAGCCATCAACCCAGGCATATTGTCTTCTCTGGTTGCATTTTAAAAAGAAACAAGTGAGACACAAAAGAATTGTCATTCCAGGGTGGAGCTACATAAACTTCCACAACCAATTAATAAAATGAATCACTGAATACGCACTGTGGAACTGACAGTGCTATAAATTTGACAGTTTTGGTTTGGGTTTTTTTTTTTTAGAGAAGGATGTTTAAGCAGGTTTCATGATTCATGTGAAGATCTATGATTGTGATAAGACAAGAAACAATATGTAATTTGTTTCTGCATCACATAAGTCAGAATGTCCATATCGTTTATCTACTGTAGCCACTTTGGAGGTCAAGGTTACACTCCCAACCTTAGACTTCCAAACTTAATTATCCACAAGGACTGGTGCAGCCACATAATGGGGCAGGGGAGTTTTATAGCTGATGCACCGTAAGAGGCAGGTCAGTCAGACTAAATGATCTAATTATTTCTTTTTACCAAAAAAGTTATGAAAATAAGTCTCCACTTGTCACAGCTCTGAAAAAACTCACCCATGACTCATTCAAACCAGACATGACTACACAAGCTGGTTGAAAGCAAGAAGAATAACTCTGTGAGATTTGAACTTCCCCATTCATCTCAGCAAGGTTTTAGTCAGCTGCCTTTTGATCACTTAAATTTTGGTGTGAACAACTATTCCATTCCTCAGGCTTATAAAAAACAAACAATAAAAAGCAGGGGGCAGTGGATACTGAGGGGGAAGATACTATTCCTTAGAGCCAAGACTGAGAGCTCACAGGAACAATACTTGTCATAGATGAAAGAAGTCAGATTTAAGCAGAGTAGGTCCAAAGAGTATATACACCCATAACTTAAACAGCTACCAAAAATATACCATGAGCTGTACCCAATCTGATTGCCCTTTTCCTCCCAGAGGAATTTGATTTCCATGTTTCTAAGTTGAAACACCCACTTGCAAAAAGACAGCAATAAGTTCAAAATCTGAAGAAGTATGCTGGTCTGCAACACCATTGCCTTAGTAATTTCACATCACTCATTCAACTGCTAACGGTTACATTTTTTCCTGGACTTGCTGCATGCTCTGATCTCACACAGCATAAAGTTCAGGACTGATCCTTGACTGCCATGGCCTTCCAGTGCCAGATTGGACAAACCACTTCTTTTCTCTGTGATTCAATTCTCTTTATGAAAAATCGCCCTCATGAAAAATGAAGATAATATTATTTCCATAATTTGCAAGCCATGTTGAGGCTAAATGAAAGAATGGTAGCACATACAGTAATAAAATATGAAGGAAATTGCTTAGTTTAAGGATACTGGGACTAATATCACTTTTTGATTAAGGAAGAACTTACAGCAAAAATTCATAATGCAATTTTACCTCTAAGAATTTATGTATTTTTTGCTTCAAACAAGACTTAATGGATTTCTGTGAGATAAAACATCGCTAATCCCAATTAAATCTTCGCTACTGATTCTAGGCAAGCACTGTAAAACCTTAGTTGTATAAAATCCATTTCTCTCAAAAGCCATTATTTTATGAGAAACATCTCAAAACTGTGTTTTGTTTCTAGCAGAAAAATACATTAATAAAATCTCACTTTGAGTGAACTGCATACTTAGCATATTAGAAAAGCAGTAATGCCAGTGTGTGAAGTGCTTTGTGACAAAGAAAGCCTCCAGTACATCTCAATTCTAACCAGTTTGCCAGTTTTGAATCTCTTGTTTACATTTGGGGTGTTTTCTAATAAATACACATTATACAAGCATATAAAATGAATGCCTAAATATATATTTAACCCAGAGATGTAGTGGTCAGGTTTTTTTTGTTAGGGCATTCTAAAAATTGATTCAAGTGACTATTAGCCAGTCACCAGCTATGAATTAGGTAAGCTCAAGAGGCAGATTGTCCAGAATGATCAGGTTAGTGCACTAACAGGCACACAGAAATGGAATACCAGATCATATCAGCTTTTCTTATATTTTGTCTCTAGCAGTGATCAGGGATTTTATATTAAAATTGAGAGAACAATTAATATCATAGTGTCCTCCCCAAAAAGTTTGTCAAATCTCCACTAGTTAATATTAGCTGGATCTCTTCTTCTCTCTCAAATACATAGTATGCATTTTTAGATCTATATATGTAACAAGAGTGCTTTGTTTCAACTGTCATTAGTCTTCTAGTTTTTTGGTTTTGTTTTCAGTCTTACTAAATATCAAACATGGTGATATTACAGAAATAAGTCTCCTATGGAAATACGTTAACTTTCACTTTACATATGGAGAGCGAAGAAAAGAATGGAAATATTCAGACACCTACAGATAGTCAGCTTGTGGGACTATCAAAAATGACTCACAAGAAAATTGGGAATATCTGTTTTCTGAATATGACCTACTTCTCTGCCAAAAGAGTGATCTCATCATACCTCTTGTATATCTCTTGCTCCACTTCCCTTGAGGTCAAGAGGTTATTTGCTTTCCCTCTAGCCTCTGCCTGCAGAAACTGTCTATACTGCTAGCACAACCAGCTGTAAATATTACTGGATATAAAAATACATCTTCTGGAACACTAACATTACTCTAATTCAGATTACTTCTGTTTTTCTGTATCAACATGGAACAAGTAGATACCATTTGCAGGGACTGTCGACACAGGAAAGCAATAGCGTGACTGTAATAGTATTGCAGCTCCTCCATCCAAAACTCTAAGTTTTGACAGAAATCCAAATGATAGAGTTGCCATTCTTTTTGGAGCTAAACCCAGAGCTGTGACCTAATTTTCCTTAACTTGCTCACCAGAAGACCAAAACCAAATATGGCCTCAACCTTTGCAAAAGCTAGCTATGAGCCAGCTAGCCTAAACTTGTTACCTGGAAAGCTACTGGAACAAATTCCTAAACCTGTCAGATTGTACGCTCTTGAAGGACAATACACTAATAAAAACAGGTCATTATGGATTTGTCAAGAGCAGTCACATCACTCTAGTTCCCTCTTTCAGTGGGGTAACAAGGCTTAGTGGATAGGATAGAAATAGTAGATATAGTACTTCTTGACTTTAGTAAAGCTTGTGGCACAGTCCCTGCTACATTTTCATATGCAAATTTGGAAAATATTTTTGAAGTGGTTTTACCAAGAATTTGCTTTCAAAACAGAAGGCCCTGACAAATTGGGAGGTCCTGCAAAAAGTCCCTCCCCATTAATATTCGATATAAACCTTGAATATTGTGATGATGAAATAGGGGGGTAGTCCCATAAAATTTGCAGATGACAGAAAGTTGAGAAGTACAACATGCACTTCAATGGTTAGAAGCAGAGTTAAGAATGAACTCAGCATATTAGAGGACTAGTCTGAAATCAATATAATGAGATTTAATAAGGCCAAGAGAAAAGTTCTCCAGGAAGGAAACAAAAATTAAATTCATAAATGCAAAATGAGAAAAAAAACAGAGTAACTGGTTGGCTGGCAACACTGCAAGCAAGGCTCAGGGGGGTTCACATGAAATGAGTCAGTTTGAGATGCTGTCACAAGAGACAAGTCTCATTCTGAAATCTCATTACATGCAAGACATTGCTAGTTAAATATTAACATGCAAGTAATTACTAATATACTACATAGTTATTACACTCCTTGGAACAAATGATAGAGACTCAATGACTACATTATGTATCATTTTGAAAACCATCATTAAAAAAGGTTATGGATAAACCGGAGGGAAACCCCAAGTGAGGAACAAAAGTGATAAGTAATCTAAAAAATTTATAGAAAAAGCTGAAGAAAATGTTCAGACCAGAAAAGAGAAGACTGAGACGGGACAGTATAATCATGTTAAGAGATTTGGGACTGTTAGAACAGTAATCAACTGTTCTCAATGGCAGTGATCAACAAGACAAGAGGAAATTGGCCTAATTTATAACAAGAGACATTTAAATCAGATATTACAAAAACTTCTTAGCTGTCAAGATATTTGAACACTGGATTTAGTTATCTCTGAAGGTTATGGAATTCCTGGCACTGGAGATTTTGAAGAACAGATCCAGTTAGAGAAGTATTTGTCAGAAGTAGCCCAGAAACAGTGTTTGACCTTGTTTTGGAGCTAGGTAATGAAGTCAATGACATTCTGAGGTCTCCTTCTAATTTTTTGTTTCAATGGAGTCCATGATTTCTTTCAGGCTTGAAGAAACCTACAAGTACTACCGGATATGTAGCTGTCATTTTATCAGTCAACCAAAAATTTAAAGAAGATCAGATACAGCTACGAGAAATGTGCAGCATCCACTTGCCCGTATCTATGATCTGTGTCACTAGTGTGACTGTTTTTTATTTTGGATCAGTTTTCAGCATTTTCCAACTGCACATCCTGATTCCAAGTCCTTGATGCATAGCCACCTGCATCTTTTAAGGACCATTGGTTCATTGATTTAAGCCTACTCCCATCTGTTCATGTGTAACTGGTCATTGCCTTGAACTGTTTGCCCAGTCACAGTAGTACAATTTATTCACATATAATTTAAAATGGATATAGGAGCCATAACATATATTTTTAAATCCAATACCCTAGTATAAACATTTATGACTCATTCCCTCTCTCTCTAGTGAAACATGAACTTAATAACATTTGAACTCATGTTGAACTTCTGAACTCTCAATTTTCAGGCGAGCTTGTACTTAGCTGACTACTGAGAACTGAACAATACTTTGTCATTCACCTCTGACATTTTTTTGTGTAGGTCAGAGCCATGTTTCTGGTTATTTTGAATAATAATGATGGTGAGAGTATTTCCTGAAGCTACTCACTTAAGTAGTGGCCCAGCTATGGCAGAAATGAAAAAGGCAATTCAAAGTCTCTCATTTGGAAAAAATAAAAGAAAAATCTTGAAGAGGAAACAATGGCAGAGGATCGGTGATGGGACAACATTGACTGCTCTCATTTGAAGAAGAAGCTCTTGTTATGTTGATGCAGACTGAGCACTGAAGATATGTCCTTTGGGAATGGAGCATTAAAGAGAGCTCAACTTTGAATAACTAGAAAAATCAGGGTACCGCCTGTTGATATGAATAAATGCTTTGCTGATTATGGAAATTTTAGCAAATAAACTGTAGCATAGATACAAGGTAATAATAGTTTATGTTTGACAGATCATTCCAGGGGATTAGGATTCATGGGCTATTGAAATCTTCCTTCACATTTCCTTTAAAATACATTATTTTGGAGAAATCTACTGTGCCCCTAAACTCGTATCTCAGAACCCCTTAGACAATCACTGAGATCAATGAATGTATGAAATTTTACTGATGTATCAGGAGGGTTATCCCCTAACCAGTGTTACTCAACATTTTTAGCCATTCAGTCAATAAGTAACGTTCCCAATGCACTACAGGGCACTGCACTTCATCCCAGGATGAAGATCCCACGAAATGTAGTTCTGCTCCTCTCATTTGCTTTATACCTACAGGGATGAGATATGCAGCCTCAGGCAAATACCTGTGTATTGCAGAGGTATCTTTCTGCTACACCTTTTTGTATCTTCTCTGCAAGACATTTGTATTGTCTTACATCCTGCAGCTAACAACTTGTTTGTTAAAAGGTTGAGAAATCCTACTTTAAGGAGGGTTTATCTTCATCTGGCTTGGCTAGCAGAAGCTGGGCCAGCTCTGGGTTGCTAGGCATCATATTGGATGGGGGCACAAATCTATAATGATGTGCAATGCAGTGTGTGATTTATATTTTCCTGCATGTATTCACAGTTGTTTAAATCCTAGTTTATATAAACTATGAAAAATATAAAGGAATCATTGAGTAAGAAAATTGGCCAGATGATTTTGCTGTTCTGCAAGTACGTGTTAGCAGACATAGACAGCTCCTTTGTATTTTAAGGAACCAAACCAAAACAGAAAGCAATCATTTATTTTTAACAAGCAAGTAATCATTGCCTAATTCAACACATTATTTAAGCACAGGCTTAACTTCCATTGAAAACTAGATTATTTTCATTTGGAAAAGGGGAGAGAAATCCACTTACCTACAGACCTAATATAGGAAGTCCCTAAATATCCAACAGAACAGTTTCTCATCACAGGTGTTTTTGTATAGACAAATGCCTCTAACTTTAGAAAACTAAGTTTCAAAATTTGGTGTGATTGAATGTGAAACTGATTGTGAAATGTGACTGTGAATATGAAAATCTTAATACTATAAAAAGACCATAATCTCTGCAATAAAAATGTAAAACAATGTCTATTAAGTTTCATCAGTAACTGAAGGCTAAGATCTTTTGAACTTCTCTCTAAACATCCCAGTGAGATAGTTATAATTCAACATTTGGCTGCTTTACAAACACTGGAAAAGTAGACAAACCTTCCCAACCTCTTCCCCAATGTCATCAAGAGAAAAAATATTTAAAACAACACCGAAGAAAATAACAAGAAGTCAGGTGCGTCAGGTTTTTCTGGATGAATAGTAGGACTGGTTATTCAAGGTGGGGGAGCAAACTGACATAAGCAACACTGAAGACAGCAAGAAATGTTGAGAGTGAACTAGAAGTCTTGTTCTGCTTAAATATCAGCATCTGCTCAATTTCACTGACAATAAGATACTCGTTATTCCAGTCATGTTTGCTGGATAATGATTGGAAAGAAATTACGTCAGGGATAATGGTAATTGATAACCTCCAGATTCCAACTGTGACTGCAGTCACATGCTTCAAAATCTTGTATATCTGAAGAGAAAACCGAGTCCTTCACTGTTGCTTATTGCCTATCTCTAGCCTCCTTGCTGCACGCTCTTCCTTTGGGGTTTCAAGATACCAGGTTTTAGTAAAAACAGAACAAAAAAACCCCCACAAAACCCCGTTACAACTCTAGGGGAAAAAAAGGTATTGTGGAGGTAATTCTGAGAGCTACAAACTGTGACCCTGTTTACACATTACATGTCTTTCCATCTACCCATATCTGTCTGTAATATCTACTCAAATACATGCTCTCCCTAGCAAAGGCTGCTCATCTCCTTGCGTGCTTACTGCTGTTTGTGCAGTGTCTTCACAAGATATCATCTGATATCATCTGGAGGTACAAAGTGTACAAAGGATTCCAACTGCAACTAAAATAACCATTTAAGTCAATATTTGGAGGAGTTTATCTTGAGATCTGAGGTTACCCTTGCATAAATATATAGCTATAGACATTACCAGGTGTCATGGTTTAACCAGGCTTCTTTCTGGGCGAACACCCTGAAAGGGAAACAGATAAAGGAGCTTGGTTTTCTGAGACCCTAGCAACTGTTAAATTATCTCCTTACTTTCCTGACATTCTTTTACGTGAAGAGAAGACATGAAACTACAGGCTGCTCTGAAGGTGAAAGTAGTTACATGCAATTACCTACAGGCTGAAAACAAAACCCTCAGCTACTGCTCCAGGAAAAGCTGTGGTGGCAGTGGCCCTGGTGAGAGTGGACATCCTTGTCCCTGCCCCCAAGGATACTCTGGTGACTGCAGCGCTGCGTGAAAGGGATCCCACCATCATGTCCTCCTTCACCTTTTCCCAAAGAAATGGACTCCAGGAGTGTTTTTTAGGGAGCATGATCATGTCCAGGCATACATGCTGTGATCCAAGAGCCCCAGTCACTCTGGCTCCCCAGGATGTGGTTTGGTCAAGCATTGGAACAGGCTGCCCAGAGAGGTGGTGGAGTCACCATCCCTGGAGGGGTTCAAAAAACGTGTAAATGTGGCACTTCGGGACATGGTTTAGGAGGCATGGTGGTGTTGGGTTGACGGTTGGACTTGATGATCTTAGAGGTCCTTTCCAACCTTAATGATTCTATGATTCTATGAGACAAGCCCAGCTGGTTTCTGGATCCTGGTTGGGGGCCACCATCTCTGCTGGGAGGAAGCTGTGGTCACGTGTACCTGGCATCCAGCAAGCGAGCTGTGGAACTATTGCACTGCCCAGGCAGAGGGTCCTGGGTCTTCGTCATAGATTTCAGTGCATCAGATGGAAAGCTATAGCATTTTGGCATCCAGGGCAATATCCTGTCTGGCACCTGGCTGCTGAGCTTCTGCCTTCAGCTGATATCCTTAAATATGCCTAATCCAGGTTAGTTGGCCTTTGTTCATAGTGTTAAACAACAGAATGCAAAACTGGGATTCTTGGTTTGGCAACTGAAAAGAAAATAAACTTCACTTGCATATAACAGATGAAGAACAAAGGTCTGACTCAAAAAGCATTAATAATACCAAATGCCCAATGTGATTGACATGTAAATTGCACAGAAATCAGGCACAGAGAACTTTCCTTGGTATTCAGTAGGCATTTGATAAAATAAATCACAGCATACCAGATTTCCTTATTCTGTTTAGCTGACGTCATCACCTCAGCTAACTGGATTTTCTCTACTTTCCACGCCTGAACGTGGAAAAAAATGTGTGAAAATTGATTAGGTTAGAAAAACTTGCATGAAATAAATAATTGACAGAAATAAACTGAGTAAGAAATGTAACAGCTTACACTTTCTCTCCTGGCTAGAAAAATGAGAAATATTGGGTACCATTTCATAAAAGGAATTATCTTTACAAACAAAGAAAATTATTATTTTCTGAAGAGCAAATGACACAATGGACACATTGCAAACTGGTGTAAGAAACTGTGAAATCCATAACTAAAGCAGATGCTGTTTTAGGAAAATCAGAGATTCTTTTAAAATGTAATTAATAATTGGCACGAAGTACTTGCTTCTTTGTAATTTTAAATAATTTATTAAGATGCATTTAATAATTTATTAATGATAATTAGTGATTGTATTTATTTCTACCCAAGCATAATGTAATTTTTCTTGCTGAAGTGAAAAGACCAAGTCACTCTTTTAGGATTTTTCCTAAGTTAAAATATTATCTCATTAAAATAAAAGAATCTGATTGACTAAATGGGAATTAGAGCAGCTATGTAGGAGGAGAGGCCCAGATATACAAAGCTGTTGAGGAATCAAGCTGCTATTGAAATCAGATTAAGTGAAGACTGCATATAAAGTTGGAACTGTATAGGTCACTTCGGGGAAGTTAACAAAAAGTCTAAGTTATGCTAACAACCCAGCTGAAGTGCTAAAAAAATCAAACAGTCAAATTTTAAAAAGACATAAAAACAGACAATAACTCATTCAAGTCCTGTCAGCTCCAACTCATTTAATTGGAAAACCTCCCAGACACTAACAGAAATTGTATCCATCCCTAACATAGGTGCTACGGCAAAATGACATTTGGGAGCTGCCAAACAAGAAAATTGCTATTCCTGCCATTGAAAAATGCATGAGAACTTGTGTATGCTAAGGTTCTTTTTAACCAGTGGGAAACCAGTGCCACTGCTTAACTAACCAGTTACTATTAGCAATGTAGTTTTGCAAAGAAAATAATTATGAAGAAATACAAAGTTTGATATAAATTGCATTAAGAAAACAAGCTGGCTGTTTGACTGGTATGTGTATAAAAAGATTGGTGTCTTCTAACAAAATTCTAGCTCAAAGTCCGCATTTTTTAATCTGTTAGACAGTAAGTCTTTACTTGTTTTCCTACACTTTTTTCAGATAAATTTACGTTTTTGTTACTGTCGTGGAATGGATGCATCTCCTTCAAAAGTTTTATTTAGAAAAGTAAGACATTCATTTTCTTCATTCTTTTATGGAAGCACCTCAACAGGGTATTCATATCACCAGTTGCAGGTGCATACCTCAGGTGTAATATTTACCTATTTTCATAGGAATCCAAGATCTAGCAGCCATGCAGAGCAGGCAGTTTCAATCAGAGTGACTGTAACTGTTCCGAGAGCAGACAGATGTAGAAGGTTGCCTGTTAGAAACCTCAGTGTCTGTCTTGTAGGAAAAGCAACAAGAGGTGGATTAACATCTGCTAAAGGCAACAGGAGTTCTGTCTTCACCTTCATGAGAGCAGCAGAGAGGCCAGAGTAGTCTCCATAAGAAGACTTCTGCTTTGAAACCACTAAAAATTCCGATTAAAGACTTGCTCTAGTGAATTCATAATTACTGGCAAGAATTTGTTAATACCATGATGATAAGCCATGTCATATGGACAGTATAATTTACCCATGAAATATCACCTCTTTGCAACTTTATTACCCTCTCCTAATAATTAATCATTGGAATAGGTTACAAAGTAGCAGACTTTAATATTAATGTAATATTTAGATGCTTATCATCCACATTTAAACACTGTGATAAGGTTATAGCACAACTCCCTAATATTAATTTCCGCAAAATATGAGTTATCTCCTCATTGCACTTTAGCCATGATTTGCTTTATGCCTTTGATTATGTAGTAGTTATAGTTATTGTCATATCATGCCAAATTTATCAAGCTGGGGAAATTTTCTGACCAATCACATGTAAAAACATCCCACTTCTTCACAGTTTGATATGCAAATGCTAGTTTACCTTTTTTAAACTAAAAAAAAAACCAACCCACAAGCATAATGAGGACTTAATTTGGCTAATAAAAAGGGCACAGCTGTGATAGCTCTGATGGACATTGTTGGAAAGATTGGTAAAGTTTAGACACATTGCAAAAACTCTTGTAGAGCTTTTCTGAGGACCATCTCAGTGAGGATGGTCCAGGATGGAAGGGTTTCTTAGAAGATGTTCCCAGGGCTGGGTGCTACGGGAGTTTTCCTGTTGTACCAACTTCTGCACTCTCATGGCTCCCAGTTCCCTCAGGAATACTCTTGAGGGGAGTCACAAGACAATTCTGAGCAAATTAGGCCTTCTGAGTGTTGCATGAGGCACTTTATAGTGTAATTGCAACTTCTTTGTCCTGCTTGTTGTTGTATTCACTTATAAAAATTGCTAGAAATGTTGGAGATGTATAACTAGGCTTTGCACCACCGAACTGAGCCATTCAGAGATTTGTGAGGCTCTCTTAGGGTCACAGGAAAACCTGAGGTAAAGGGCAGGACTATTATTGCCACTCAGATGGTTTAGCCCACGTGTTTGCTGCAAAACAGGAGACTTACTATCTCATATGAAAGTCCAGTACAAGCTCTGTGACCATACAGGAAAAGTACCAGGTGCATTGGGCAAGGTATATAGAGAAAACAGTCTTCTTTGATAGCATGATGGCTGAAGCATTTCTACAACATAGAAAGAAAGGATCCCTGAGTCTCAAGAAGTCTTTCTGTATTTTATTTTCATGACTTTTAATGTCAAATGCAGATACATTCTTGGTAGCAAAGACGAAGAATCAAGCCTCAGCCCAGTGGTCCAACCAGTAGATTAAACATCCCAGGTTTTGTGTCATATTCCTACCCATTGAAATCGTATTTTGAATCACATTGAAGTGATTAAACATGCATATCTGGGTGCTTCAATCTGAAAATGCAGCTGAGTTTACTTCCTAGATGAGAGGTCTACAAACTGGGCTATTACATAAAATTTGAGGAAGGAGGAAAGGCTATGCCTCTTTCTTATGCCTGCTTTTAAAAGAAAATGGTATGGAAGCTGGTAGGGGAGTTTGATCTTCACGAAGTAGTAGACAGCCTTTGAAAACCTGTCACAAGCTGTAGGAGAACTGGTGATGTGAGAAATTGCTGCAGTAGTCACAGTAGAGAGATGAGGACAAGGAATCTGTGGGGAAGGGAAGACTAGAAGGCAAAGTGGGGAAAAGAGGCTGACAAAAATAAAAATAGGGAGGGTCATGGGGCTATGGATAAGTAAACTGAAGGAAAGAAACTAGAGGACTGAAAATAGCCATGCAGGAAAGCTACTTTTAGGGTGTGAAGCCCAGGCAAATAGATTTAGATTAGATGAACATTGAGACTGAGACTCGGGCCGGGTATGCAGAAGGCAGGACTGAGATGTGTCTGAACAGAAATGATCACATAGGTGTGGAGGAAGGCAGATATGGTTACGCAGACTAATCTCCAGAGCTGGGAGTGGAGCCCAAGGCTCCTGGCGTTGGCCACTCCTCCAGCACTAGCTGTATACTCAGTGGGAAACTATGCCCCCTATATTCTGCTTATCCCCATAAAAATTATGCCCTGCTACTGCTATCAGCTGTTCCCTGAGCTTGAGTGGTGGAACTCTCTGAAATGATTCCTAAAGCTTTACCCTGCAGGATGCTTGTACTCTGAAAAATGTGATTCTGGGCTTCAGAAATAAAACGCAAGCAACCCTCACGCTGGTGTTGTTTGTGTGTTGAATACTCGACCATGGAATTTTAATTTTCTTTTTTTCTTTTGATGTGCAATAAATATTATATGGATGTAATTACTGTCTATGGAGTTGATAATTGCCTTGCATATCCAAGCAAGTCAATTTGCTCAAGAAAAGGTCAGGAAACAGGCTGTAGTGTTACTTCTTCTGCCTTCTGACTTTGAACCGAAAACACTGTAAGATTTCTGTAGATCTCATTAAGCTTCCAAATTCAAATCTACATATTTAAAAAGGTGGATTTTCACAGGCAAGGTTATGAACTTTCCTATTAACCTGCACACACATACACACAGAGAAGAAGATGGCAATGTTTACCAAAATCAACGTGATTACAGTCCAATTTGTATTTCTGTTATAAAACTGTTTCCTTAATCCAGCCACAAATAAACCTCTGCTGACCAATTTCATGATCTAAATTCCACATGAGGAAAAATCTTTTTTTATTCTAACAATAAATAAGAACAGTTTTAAGAGGGTTCCAACATGTCAAGTGGCAAGAGAAGACAATCCTTATTTACTTGTACTGGGTGCTTTCATTCTGGCAATAAGTAATAATAATGGAAAAAAAGAAGATAAAGTCAAATTTTAATAACATTACAGGGTGAAAGCTGTGTGGAGAGAGTTCTCCAGGACTTGAAGATACTCAGTATTTCATAGGACTACCAGACTTAACAAGTAAGATCACTCTTATTTTGACATGGGGATACTGCTTTATTTCTACATCCTGCCCAACTCCTGCTTTGCTGTGGTTTGCACTTCCCAAACTCTCACTGCTCAGAGCCACGAGCCGAGCTGTCAGGCTCCCCCTCCACTTTTAAGTGCTGCAGGGAGCCACCTGGCCAGGAGCAAAATGCCAAGGAGAAGGGAAGAGAAAGGGGCAGCCTAGGTGAGGAAAATGGTGGAGCCAGTTGATTGACAGGGGTCCTCTGCTCTCAGTCCTCAACCAAAACTCCTTAACTTCAGTCACACATAAAAACATCTGCTTAGACAGCTCAAGCCCTGGCAGCCAAACCACATGTGACACTTCTCCGATGGTCATTGTGATGATATTGCTCTGTTCCTCCTCAGTCAATTAGGACTGTCAACTCCATCTCCATATAAAAGCTCAGCTGAGCTTGGAGGGTACCAACAAGGATCAGTAGGCAGGCAAAACAAGCCAGAACAAGTGGACATAGCCAGAGCATGAAGTTGTGGGATGACATCCTGCCCCTCTTCCTCAAATTCCAGGGATGTCACCAGAGAGGAGTAGGATGTGACCAGCCCAGTGGCAGCAGGCCGGCCCCAGCTGTGGGACTGCTGTCAGCACAGACTTGGCCTCGCTGATATGCACTGTTTGACATGGATAGCTCTGTCCCTCTTGCCACGTCCCCCATGGAAGGCACCACCTTCCCTGTCAGCCACAGCCACAGGGAAGGCTTTGCCACCCTCCCCTGCCCCTGGACGGGTACTGCCCATGTTCCTAGCACATGCCATGGGAAATGGGACTGAAAAGGGACGAGAGAGGAAGGCTACAAAACCCTAGGTATTTTCTTCTTTGTAGCAAATTTACATTTTCTTGATAACTTCATTTCTGGGAATCTTCTGGGCCTCAGCTTGACCTTGGTCTCTGAGCAATTAGTCAGCAGTGAAACAGCTTTGCTGCTTTAGTCAGCTTTACAGTCACTGAAGGGGGGAAACTTAGTCACCTTCGGGAAGAGCACAAACTCAGCTGCAGATTTGGAAATGCCAGCATTAGCCTTAGGCACCTAAATAGCTATGGGGATCTGATCCTCAATTGCAGTTCTTTCCTCATAATAATAAATACTGCTGTAGCTTCACCCTGCAGTCACATGGAATGGCTGTCACTGCAATGAACACACTCACAAGCTCCAAGGTAGTTGTGGATTACCAGTGACTTTAAAAAGGCATTTCTAATAACCACATCCTAGTTGTCAAGATCCAAAGTTAGAGGGAAGAAAACATCCATTTCATGGTATCATATGGTCATTCGTGAAGATACAGCTCTTCTGTTTGCTTTGAGATCTTTGTCATGGAAGTCATAACATGCACTTTTCTTGCAGTAATGGCATACCATGAAATTCAGTCTAGTTTCTTGTGGAGGATCAGGTTAAAGATCTACTATCTGTGGGATTTAAGTTATATTATTATGATGATGTTAAATTTGATAACAAAGCAGATACAAAATTAAATAGCAGGGCTTGCAACAGAAAACAAATCAGGCTTAATTACATTGCAATTCCTTAGTGTCAGAACAGAAAGTAATAATGCATTTACATTTTAGCCAAGGGAATTCACATTTCATGTTAAAACAGCAGCTTTATCTCCCCTGTTATGTCTTGGTTTTTCAGAGTTCAAATCACATTACTAGTGAACTTGAATCTAGCTTTGGAGCTTCAATACATATTTTAAGTAAATAAGCTATGTGTCAGTGAAGAAATGACTGTGGAATATTGTACAGTACAATCAAAAGGCTGTATTTCTTCCTGGAAATGTAACATGGCATGGAAATGGCAACACACTTCAAAACAGATTCCAAGTAGCTTAGAAAATCATACCATGTGGGTTCATTTTTGTATATCAACTGAATATTGCAGAATTTAAATGTCCACTCTGATTCCTCTTTGATTGTTCCAGCACTATACACTCTTCATCAAGACCTAGTTGTAAAATCGACTGTGTATATATAATTTATCAGAGTACAGAGTGAACTAGATTTCCCCATCCCAGGAAATGCAGAGTGCCTTCACTCCATTGTCTCAGTGGGAGTTGTGGAAGTTCAGTACATCTCTGTATCTTGTTCTTAACGCAATCTATTTGAGTTTTTGCTGTTGTTGTTTGCTTTACAAGAATAAGATAAGGTTCTAAATTCTTGTTCAAACACAGGAGAATGATAATTTTTGCTAATATCCTTGCTAATAGGGGTGCTGAAATAGCAGAAGCTAATGTGAATTCAGACAGTCACACTTTAATAAATCATTCATGTAGTAAGCAGCTGGTGGTGCAAAAGTAATAGCACCCTCACTGCTACCCAGATGATAAAACCCTTTTGTCTTCAATGCTGAATTTTGCTCAGTTCTTCATATAGTCAGATAACATGCCTACTACCCACAGCGAGAAAGGCAAAGAGAAATAGAACAACCCTGAAATATACGGTTAAAAAGTCAATGATTAATTTATTCTTATTCCCTGCTATCTTTTATTGCAGTACAAAGCCTGAGTTGCTGCATTAGGTCAAAACACACAGTAGGAGACAGGTTGGGGGTGGAAGGAGCCGTGAGAAGTTCTTACAATCCACGTTGTTCATGCAAGCACAACGGCTCTCAGGTAGCAGGTGCTCATTGACTCCTCTGCTAGGCTTTGTAAGCATCACACGGCCAATGCATATACACTTTCAAGATGAATGTATGACCCAGTGGACTCTAGAACCAGCAGCAAGAATTTAAGCATAAATTTCTGTGCCCCTTGCTGCTATGGAGCGTGAAGGATGTGTTCAGCATCTGTGCAGGAAGGTGGAGTTAGGAGGGGATGGTCCTCACTTCCTCCTTTCTTTGCTTTCTTCCTGATGGCAGGGCCTTGGCAAAGCTATATGTTTGTAAAGACAGAGGGGAGGGAATGAGCCAGGGGATACAACAGCCAGAAAAAGCAACAGATAAGTGTATATGAGTACCAGAATGCAGAAACAGCAAATTATTTGTTAAATTGAACAAGACAGCAGCAAATCTTTGGTCTTCTACTTTGTTGCACGTCTCCAAAAAGCACTAACAAGACACCATGATAATCCTTTCTTCTTTGTTTATCTGAAATTGTCCTTAATTTCAGTTAAACATAAATGTTTGTCTGGAAGAATAAGCTACTCTCAGGATATGAGAGCCCCAGATACAAGGATTGGCCAGCAGGAAATGTATAAGGAAACTTCTGGGGGTTATTGAAGCAAATATTGCTGATTCAGATGTCTTTTACACTTCCTCGGGGACCCAACCCTTTTATGAAAATTAAAAGGTTCTTGTCTGTGTGGAAAACACTGACGTGCAGCAAGGGAGTGAATAGATGACCCGAAGCTGTAGTCACCATCCCTCCTAATTGTGGCAGTGTATGAAATGCAAGGAAAATGCACACATACTGATAGCGCTGTGGTCGACGAAAAATCACTGTAAATCTGCAGGCGACAATAACAACCACCCCTTTTGCCCTTCCCAGGCTGTGCTTGCTTTCTTCCTGCAGTTTCACTTTCAGAAACTGCTGATTAAGAAAGCCCCCCAAAAATCATGACCCAAATGAAGAGGGGGAGGACAGAGAGGGAAAAGAACAGATGATATTTATGATTAAGAATCTCAGTCACTCTAGCATAAACGATGAACTGAAGATCATTGGCAGTAGAAATAGTTGACTTAACAGATGGCAGGCAGCTCCTGTCAGAGGAAACCATTTTGAGCATGAACTTAATTGAATGGTTCAGATCTGTATAAATTAACATGTTTTAAAACTGTGCATATTCTCAGGTGGATTTTCAGAATAATTTTTTAGGGGTTTTCAGGTCCTTTCAGTGAAATACTTGTTGTCAGAGGTCGATTCCCACTTTTCAGATGGTTATATGTAAGAAAAATGAAGGTACTGTCATCTGTCTTCAGAAAGCAAATGCTTGCTAATGCAAGCTGTACTCTGCTTCTGGTGCTCATGATCTTAAGTGTGCTTCTTACAGAAATTCTCTTGTTTGAGTACTTCCTAGGGGCAAACATCTGCCTATATGAAATTTTATTAAGTAAATAATTTGAATATTCAGTAATTTCTCTGCTTGAACACATTGCAGTAAAAAAAAATTTAAAAAAATTAAGCGGTGAAGTTGCTCTACACTAACCCTTTTCTTGAAATTTTCAGTCTATCGTGGATTGCTGTGTGTATGTGACAGGACGTCAGCTCAGTCAAAGAAACTGTTATGAACACCCAAATAATTCTTAGCACCAGGCTGAGGCTGTGCCTCAGCATAATTGTTCATGAGAGCTGTAAACAGATGCTGCACATTACACTGACATTTGCAGCAGAAGTGTGAGCAGTGAGTTTCCATATATTATGGTGCAAATGGTGTGCTATTCCTGCGAGGTAAAGTGAAGGGAATCCAATACAGGTAGAAGAGCACGAATGGGATTTATTACTTAGAAAATCTGAAGTAGAGAATGGTGCGAATGAGTGGAGTCTACTTAGTTCATCAAGTTTATAAGAACTCGAGAGAGTAGGGTAGTACAATGGTGAGTCCTATTCTCCACTGCTTTACACTGTGCACAAACAATCCCTAGGCTGAAAAATTCCACTGAAATTGATATATGATGCAAAAGCAGAGTCAAAATATCTGTCAAAAACCCTGAACTTTAAAGAGTTGTCTCATTTCAGCACATCAGTATCTCTTTTCAGACCAAGTAAAACTGCAAAATACATCTTTATTAAGTTTGCGCCCTGGCCTGGCCCTCTGCATACCTGTGAATGTTTTCATGAACTACATTTCCAGTGGCTCTGATGCCTATTTCTGCCACTATTACATCCCAAATACTCAGTTTTCTATTATTTTTGCGAAGGTCAAAATGGCTTGAGCTAGGTATGACAGAGCAGGAAAACTGGCCTTCTGACTGTAATTTAACATCAAGCAAAGAACCTTTTTGATTATGAAAATAGTCTCTTATTTTAAGGTAATTCATATTAATTACAGGTGATGGGCCAAATTCCCTACTGGCCTAGGGCATTCCAGTTCCATCAGCTTCAAGGCACTTGTGTGCACATCTATCAGCCATACATTTCTGAAGAAGTTATTGTGAGTTAAGTGAGAGTATTGATTTACAGCAAATGCTTTACTCTGCGGTAGCTGCCTCTGTAGCTTATTCAGCTCTCTAGCTGCCTTACTTCAATAACACTTTGTTCACTTCCAAATGTAACTTTACATTTGTAAAATCAAGTTGTAAACAAATTTGTCAAACAAATTGTATATTCACGTAAAAGCTCCAGGCCCAATACCCCCTGCAAAGGACTAAATACTTATTTCATGTGGGTCTTCACTAAAATTGAATCAGATACTGTACCCAGTTGTAGAAAGGATCCACACATGCCAGTGTGAATAGCATGAGAGGAAAGTAGATGGTTGTGACATGACCCCATGAGAGCCAGAGGTGAAATTACCTTGCTTTTTCTTTAGAGCATGCACACTGAAAGACATCTATAGATCCCAATGGTTCAAAAGCAAGACCTATCAGAGTGCAAAAACAATAAGTAATGGCATACACTCAGCATTTCTGGGTGAGACAGATTAAATTAAAAGGTTGGAAGATAAATGTCCCTCCCCTCCATGCCCTTCCAAGGGCCATCTTCCAATTTTGCTTTCTAGTCCAGTAATTTTCAGCATCTTTCTGGGCTACTGTAACAGTCACACAGTTCCCTCCGGCTCCCCAGGAAAGCCAGACGCACTGCTTTTGGTCTGTATCCTGCTCTGCAAACCAGTCCTCTGCTCCTCTTGGGAGCCCACGGGTTGTCCCACTGCAGCCATCCCTTGCTGACAGTATCTCTAGCTCCTCTATTGCCCTGTGCAGCCCTCTGGGAGCTGCTCCTAGCCAAGCCTACTCAGCTGCTCATGGGAAAGGCCAGACCAGTCTCCTCCTACTTGTGGGACCAGCTACTGGACCCTTTATGCTGTAGTCAAGACAGTGTAAGCAGTCATCCTACCTCCCTGCTGCCTAGTTACACCTCCTAGCAAAACATAATATACGGAATGTTTACAGTAAACTGTGCCCAAAAACAGTTCTGCCATCTGTCACAGTTGTGAATAATGAGTTCTTCATACTTCCACAGAGTTATACATTCAAAGATCCCCCCATAATTGCAGACAATAATAAATGTGGACACCTGGCATTCCACTGATGGCTGTATTAGTCTCAGTCAACAGATGGGGAAATCAGGGTGTGAAGATATTAAAGGTAGATTTTACCTCACCTAATGACAGCTATCTAAATATAAGGCACCTTGTTGACTCTACTTAGATGGGTTCTGTCTTTAGCCTATAGAAAGAGACATAGGCACCTCCAGAGGGCTACTTATACATTTTCTGGACTCCAGCCTTTGGGATGAACTGTCCTCTGGAAATGCCTGTCTGTATTCATTGACTGCACAAGGAGACTTGACACCAAACCTTCAACCAAACAGCTCCCTTTTAGATGTCTAAAATTACGTGAGATGATTTCATACATGAGTTACCATGGGGGATTCAATTAGTGGGCTGAACAGGGGAGCCCACTCCACAACTCTGGGCTTGAAGGGCAAGCAGGATGGCCACAGAACCTCAGCTGGAGAGCACATGGGAACGGGGCAGGTCCCAGCCACCAGCACCCTGAGCAATGTGCAGGGATGAAGCAACGTATATTGTGAGGAGTTTGCACTTTTAGTAGAGCTGCTGACAGGTGATCATGAAATATAGTCTTTGGAAACTGGTCTCTTCTTGGCGGGGGGGGAAATAAAACTGAAGGGAACAAATTATAGAAATGGTGTTAAAAGGAAGCAGAGAGGACTAATAGAAGCACATCAAAGGTTTCTGAGAGCACCAAATGGACAATCATTGAAATTCACTGAAAGCTTTCCTATCTCCATATCAGATTGGTTTTGTAGAGATGACAAGCAGTGAGTAGAGCTGTTCAGGCCAGTCCTTACACCTGCCTACTTGGAGAGAGGCACGATCCAGCTGAGCTGGCGCCAGACTAAAACTCAGAAGGTTTGGTTTCCAGCTCTGTCAGTGACCTGAAACACCATTGCCATAGCCAGATCCTTTCCCCTTTTTATGCTTCACTTTCCTGATTTATGAAACAAGGGTAGTTATTCTGTAAGATTCCTTTATAAAATATTTCCAATGGACTAAAAGGAAAATCTCACCTCCTGAGCTAAAGGTTATCAATTACAACTCTAATACTGTCTGT
The DNA here is from genome assembly GCA_013389945.1 of Fregata magnificens. Taxonomy (NCBI): domain Eukaryota; kingdom Metazoa; phylum Chordata; class Aves; order Suliformes; family Fregatidae; genus Fregata; species Fregata magnificens. The sequence continues at coordinate 49,415 of WAAD01039259.1, forward strand.
TGTACTCACTTGAAAAAAAAATTTTTTTTGTTTCAATAGGAACTTAACAGCAGCAGCTTCACTTAGGCACTATAGTGTCTGTCTAAGAACATGTGACTCCTTGGAACAAAATCCTTTCCCCTCTGAGATCAGTGGGACGTTTTGCTGTCAAAGGAAAAGTCTTTACCCTTTGTCTTTGATCCTGATTTCATCTAGTTGTATATCTGCCCACAGTATTTTCAGATCACTTTGCAAACCTGAGGACAAGCGAAACATTTTTTGCAGAGTCCTGTGACAAGTCTTGAAATTGTACTATGATATGCCATAAGGCAGAGCAAAATACATATGAGTGACTGATTTGCATCTCCCAATTTTCAGGTTATTTTGCAGAAGACTGTATTGCTGGTTTTGCCTTTTCCTGTCTACGATGCCCTGGATTAACAAGGAAATAAATAAGAGGTCTATATGGTCAGTTAGATACAGTTATAAACACTATACAAAGCATCAGAAAGTTAAAAGTGTATTTTCATACAGCAAGGGCTGCAAAGAATGGGAAGCCACATGTTCCAGCAAGATTCTGGTTACAAACCACCAGGCTATCCTTAATGAGGGGTATCACTATTTTTGCTATAACCTCTTATGCTGTCAGTAGGTAAGGCATATATGAGACTGAAAAACAGTTATCAACGTACGTTAATTGAGAATAAACAGTAGAAACTTACAGCTTGTCACATACTGAATCAAAAGACATTCTTGGAAGCACCTTTTCTCAGCTCCCAAATGCACGCCCACATCCATGTGTTTTCTCCCTATGAATGCTCCAAAGCTGTGGGATATGTAGCCATTCATATGCACAACAGTTACGAGCTTAAGGGAGACAGAAATCAATTTTTTAGGCGTGCATGGCAATTTTCTTCATTTCATCTCTATCGTTACTAATGGTTTTGGTGAGGATAATCTGCAAAATTACAGTTACATTTAAAAGAAATGATTTGGGTTAAGAGTCAGTGGAATCTGAAAAGCTATTCAGCTGACCAGATAAAGGTATCTACCTCAAGGTGAGATCAATAGCTCCCTAGGCTATGACAGGAGCTTATACATATAGCTCATAGTATCTTTTGCAATATGAAACAGCCTAGTGCATCCCAGAGTCACACAGGGCTGGAGGCTATGGCAGAGTACTTGGAGAAGACATGTGCCCTCTGGAACTGCAGATGGCGGCCAGCTGCTACATCTCAGAGCACCCCAAATGTCTATAGAAGTCTGTGAATGGTCATTGAACCAGACCCTAAGGTTAAGAGTCTGGAGCTGAATCCTGTTCTTAGTGGGTGGCATTTTTATGGGACAATATCACAGAATGACAACCTGACCACCATAAAATTATGAGAGCCAAGACTTCTCCTTGGAGTGTCAGGAAGAATGCCAATACTTCCCTTACAAACTGAATCAAAAATACAAATTGCACAGACAGTCATTGGAGTTTTAAAAATTTCTGAAAATCTTCCAAGAACCCACCAGGAGATGGAGAAAGTTGGATCAAATTTCTGGTAGAAGCATATTTATTTCTAACTTTATCTAAAAATGGTAAAATTGCCCTCATGCTTCATAAATTGTTTAAGCAAAGTTTTTTTTATGGCAGTATATATTGTGTGTATCCATCGTGGTGATGGGGTGGATTTGTGATGTGATGGTGTTTGAGTGAAGCAAAAGGCTGACATTATTGGCACTAAGCAGTATCTAACTTTTTTTAATGAGGACTCTTTGCAGTTTTTTAACTTTAGGCAAATGAGAGCATCAGTACAGAATATAAGATTAAGATTCAGTTACTGTTAATGTATTTGGAATCTTTAAAAAACATGATGAAATTGCCTTTGAAGTCATGGCATTCAGTGGTTGAAAGCCTGGCTGTGGTAAGGAATTTAGTGTCCTCTAAGATATTTAATATTAAATTGAAACTACAGCTTGGTCTGAAATAGAATTCATTTAGTCAGAGTTGCCATCAGGACAATTATCGTCCATTGACTCCCATGCAGAAGTCCCAGGAAAACATGGTGGCATCCATTTCAGCACTAACCTCTCTCAGTCCCTCCGCACCTGACAGACAGTGCTCTGGAGATGGTGGGGAAATTAATGTAAGGAAAAAAATGCACAAGATGATTTACCCTGAGTGTTTGAGTTTTTAGCAGAGATATCCAAAACTTGAGGTTTTAGCCACTTCCCCCTGCTTTCCAAAGAGTGACCCACACAACCCTGTTCAGATGTCTAGATCGTCTAGAGGTTTGTAGAGAGAGCTACTGCACCTGAAAACTGACACTGAACAGGATACCAAATAAAGATAGCCAGAAAATCTGCAGAGATCGGAGACCTTCCCACTCTCTCTGGAACTTCAATTTCTGGTCCAGGCTGAAAATATTTTGCCTTTCTGCACAGCTGCCCAGGTAGGCTGAGCTCCTGCTTTTTGAAGGTTGCCAGCTGGCTGTGCTCATGCCATTTTTTATGATAGACCAATGGTATTAGGGCACTGGTCCAAGAAGGGGATGATCTGGGTTTGAAACCTCCTCCAGACGGAGAGGGCTCTGACCCACATTCCCAGAGGTTGCCCTGTAGGGCATATTACAGACCCCTCCTGTTGGATGAAGTGGGAGGGAAGGAAGACAGAGAGTATTTTCTGGTCATAACTCAGCCTGGCATGCAAGATCTACATGGTTAAAGGAAAAGCAGGTGAAAAAGAGTATAACTGCGAGATTTCTGTTCAAACAACATGCCCTGCATTTCTGGTCCTCTGCCTCTGGATGACTGCTCCAAATGCAAGACTGTTGTGCATAAGTTGTGCACTGATACCAGCTCCTCTGAAGTTTCAAGTTAGCATGTAGAGTGCCTAACTTAAGCGCCTGGGAAGCTTTTAGGTTAGCCGCAAGGTGCCTATTATGCAATGCTGCACTGCTGTCAAGGCAGAGATGCTTAAATTGCATTTTAAATGCAATTGTAGCCAGGATTTTAAAGGTGTGGATCTAATTCTTTGTAATCTAATGAAAACTTTGTGTCACAGAAATTTTTTAACACCAGTGTTTATTTAAAAAAAAAAGGGGCTATTGCAAAACAGGCCTTGCTAGCTCTAGTGCAGCTAAACCAATAGAAACAACAAGGGGCTATACAGCTCACTGCCTGGCAGGAAGAGAACACACTGCAAACACTGCTTGCAAATATTGAATGGAGTACAAAGGAGCATATTAATGAAGTCAAAGCAACATCACTGAACACTGTATTAATTAATCACTCCCAGTATTAATTACTCCTATTGAAAAAAGATCAAACTTTTAAAGAGCTCTTCAAGGAAACAACCATCATGGCAAACACCACACTGCCACAGGGGCATTATATGCATTAGATACGGTGATATAGATATTATAATGTCTCACACAGGTGCCACAGTCACACTGGTCTACTCTTGAGTACAGTATGAGGAAAAGCTGACTAAATGGGGTCCAAGTTCAGACAGTGTCTTTCACTCATGCCAGTTATCATAATGCAAACCTGCCACAAAGCCTGTTCAATATACATGATAAGGATGCTACCAGTCTGTTAGAAACATAGCAACAGGAGACTTCAGGTTTTTAACAAAGCATCAGCAAGCTCCACAACAGAAAGCATGTATTAGATCCTTTAGGGAAAAAAATGCTGTTCTGCAGTCCATCACAGCTGCCTTGCTCCAATGTGGGGAAGTGTTATTACATTCATCATTGGCTCCATTTCTTTCCCTGTTGTTGGCAGCAACTACATCTGTCTTAGCAACTCAGGATATTATTAGGTAAACTATGAACACCCTCAGAGGCTGTAGGCTCTCAGGGCACCAATATATCTGTCACATTTCAAAATCATCAATTACATGTACAGAACTGACTCTTCTCAGAGTCCCAGGAGGGACCTTGACAGCAGCTGCTCAGTGCTGGCAGCACAGTCTCCACTGCACAAGTCGCCCCAGGTCACCTTCCCAGCATGGCAGGGCAGCTCGCCCACCTTCCCCAGTCACCAGCGCTGCTCCTGCAAGGGCTCTCCCTAATTCTGGCTCCCCTGTCACCCCAGTGAGAGGGAGATGTTGCCCAGGGTCTCATATTTTCTCTGAGGGGCAAAATACAATGGAGCATCTGGTACCACGCAGGTGCAGGCAGACAGGACTGTGGGCAGGACTGGGGCCCACCACATCTCAGAAGCTGCTGAGCGTGGGAATAGGTACCCTCAGTGCCAAGCTCCTTACCGCTCACTCACAAGCAGCAGCCTCACAACAACAGCCCCATACCTCAGACATGTTGTAAAAGCCTAAGGACATTTGCCATAGTGCCTTCAGCACCAAAAGAAAGTAAAGGGGCAGTTTGCAGCCCATCTGCAAGGGCTGTCAGGGAGCCTGCTCAGGGGAGCGCCCTACACGCGGCGAGGGTCCTCCTCATCCTGCCCCGTCTCTCTGCTGTGGCTGCTGCGGGCTCCCTGCAGCTTCCTGCAGCTTCGCAGCCTGCCAGCTCCATGTCCAGACCCCAGCTCCTGGGGAAGGCAACACTCAGCCTCCTGGGCCTCAGGACGGAGTCAGGAGCTCTCGGCGAGCTGAGACTCGCACTCGTGGTGATGACTGGTTTGCTTACCAGTGAAGGTCATTACCGCATTTACCACTCTTAATAAGCCCAGCAAATAACATCAATTAAAAAGTTTAGATTTTCAAAGAAGTACTGGGAACATAAATGATTTCTGTAAATATCTACCACACAACTGGTGAAGGAAAGGAGTGTGGAGTGTTTTCCAAACCTGGAAGGAGGTCTGAGTACCCATACACTTAATGAGAAAATCTTTGTCTTCTTGTCAGTCAGACTGACTCCGTAATGCTTATTGGATACTACAGCGAGAACATTACAGGAGAATAAGATACAACTTTAATGACTCGATTGGGTTTTGTATATATGCATAATAACATTCTCTCAAAACCTGTTCTGACCCCTCACACATAACCAGTAGGAGCAGTGTTGCTGAAGACATTACGAGCTTTATTGTTGGGTATGATGATATGAAATAAGCAATAAGGCCAAAAATTGCATGTAGCAAAGCAAATGGAGGCCTGGCATTACCCTACTGATTCCTTCATACTCATAGTAAAACATGAATTTGCACTTGTATGCAAACACCGGTAACGAGGTGAAAGCTTCAATAGTTCTCCATTGTAGAGTAAAGAAGCTATCATGGACAAGACAAGATTCTCTAAATGGCTGGACTGTCTATTATGATGACTGCAGAACTGAAATTTAGTTCTATATCGTTTTGGACTTCATTCTGTTCTCAGTCACACTGGTAAAAACCAGCGTTATTGAAGCTATTTCAGCATAAAACTAGCATAAATTAAAAGAATGAGGCCTCTTGCTTGCAAAAAGTACATATTCTCAATATGTACCGGAGTTAAGGAGAACAATATACATAAAAAGATAAATTTGAAAGTCAGTTACCTTTTTGAAAATTATAGACTACATTCAGAATAAAATGTTGAAAATATTGTTCTGTTTCCTGAACTACACTAAGACCACAAGATATTTCAGTTTTCTATGATAATCAGGACACAGAGCCCACTTATAAAAATTATCTTACTATCTGACACCTTTTGCGTAGCAAGACGTTTATATTGTTGAAATACACACAGCAGGCACACATTAATTAGTCTGTTGATAGTTATTAATACTGATAGACTGGTTGCTGAGCTAGATTAAGACACATTCTTATCAGCAGGAATTACTCTAAAAAAAATCATAAGTATAAAATATAAAATGTAAACTAGCATATGATTTAATCCTGGATGGGATGTTTGGAATTAGAGACATCACTGAAATCTCTGTTTATCAAGGTGAACGTTGCGCAATGTCCTTCAAATTCTTTCCTCGTGCTAATCTATAGTCCTGGAATCAAACCATATGCATTCTAGTAAAATAGTGTTGTTTTAATTAATTAATCAGTCATTTTTAAAATCAGAACTTAATGGAGTTAATTTTTGAAATTCAAGGAATCCCACAGAAGATGGATTGAATTTTAGTCTCCTCATTTACCCTCCATTGTTAGGCATGTTTTGTCCATAGTTTTGTCCCATAAATTAGTTCACGGACTTTGCAGAATCCTATTCCAACAGTTGCATTGGTACAGATGAAGTAAAATTTTTGTTAGACCAGGGTTGTCATGAAATTGTGATCTGTGTCAGCAAAATATTCTCCTTGGATGGACATGTTGTCTTAACTGCATTCCCTCATGGCATTGTGGGTTTTATAACTTCATTTAGGTAGTAATAAGAAGCGCAGAGATTTCACAGGAATAATAGCATATTCTGTCTTGGCTCCTAGAGCCATAGATATAGAATATGCTGAAGGTGAGAAACCAGACTTCATTGAATTATTTCATATGAGCATATTTTCAAATTCAGAAGCTGATGGAAACTGACTGCTCAAAATGTCCTCAGATTTGGCCTTTTGGACTTACATGGTTAAGTATGCCCCAGACTGAAATGTTGTATGATTGAGCATACTGAAGATTACATCCACTAGAAAATAAATCTAAGCAACATGGTCGTTAAATTATCTGACCTGGATAGAACTTTTGGAGGCCAATATTCTATAAAATCTACCAAGTGAATAGTGGTATGTAAATACAACCTTTCTCAATCTCTTGGACTAAAGTCAACTTTAAATGTTGCAATGTCTTTAGAAAAAGGAATGTTATAACCACATTTACATTCCTTATTAACTTCCTTGAGATGGTACCCCACCAGGGAGTGTGTTATCATTCAAAACCTCCCCATTTTCAATGTTTGCTCACAAACACCACGAAGGTGTGCTGGTATGATCATGCATTCAGGAAGATGCACGATTGTAATACATAGAGATAAAAAACTCTTTCTCATCTCAGCAGATTTTACAAATGTCCAAAGATGTTACTGTATCAAACTGTTCTATGTTTGACAATAAGATCAGCTTTGCTAGATGGTTTGGTTAATTTGGTTAATGATGATTTGGAGAGCTCCCTGCTCTGCTGCAAAGCATCATAGAGTACATTGCTCTTTTGTATTTACTGTAATGACTTCCTTGCTGGCCTCAGCTCTTCTTTATATGCTACCTAGACTCACTGACAATGTCTACACAGCTAAATAAAAGAGGGCTGGGAGCTGGTTGACCTCTCACCCTGTAAGCATGTGGGACTAACTGTCTTGCATTGGCGATGCTTAGCATAAGACTCCCCTGAAGTAAATATGTCTTGGACAGAGAAGGTTGGTGTGAGCAAAAACCAAGCTGGGGCATGAGCTAACAAATAAACTGAGAGTTGTGGGGGTAGCCCTCTTTCATTTGTTGGTCTAGACTTACAAACCAATGACATTCATAGTCCTGCATAGGGTATTATGCTACTTTGTTCTTGATCTCAATAAACTATAGTGTGCAATCTACTTAACAAGGTTGTAATGATGCCTAATCTGTGCCAAGTATGTCTAAATTTTCAGGATCTCTTATGTTGGGGATGGGTGAATTTTAGAGTGACTCATGCAGACATACTAAAACATGTCAGCTCTGTATCAAAACACAGCCGGGCAATGTTAGAGAGAATGAGGGAGACATCTATATTATTTTTCAATGGCTGTTTTACCTGTCTCAGTTTATGTGCTTGATACCTTTCCGTTTGAGTGCATGAATTTAAATCTGGAGCATCTGTTAGGAGGAGCATTTGCCTTAGTCAAATAGAAGTTATTGAACTCACTACAAGGATAAATGGGTGAAATTAAAGGGCCTCTGATATATATAAGATCAGAATAGCTCTTCTAATGGTCCCTTCTGGGCTTACACTTTATGAATCTATGTTTCATTTCCTGCTTGCTCAGTGATAAAGATAAGATATCTCCAGGGGAGATACCAAGAGTCCTTCAGAGAACAACGGGTAGGCTATTAATCTGAAAGTGCCTACCTGCCTGGTTCAGGCTAAGGTTAACAAGCTTATTGTCCCACTTCTATGGCTTGAGATTAAAGGACATGTATCTGTTTAAAAATCTTCCTAGAGAGGAGAAGTGGAGCGCAAAGAAACTGGGGGGAAGGCAATGTGGGGAGACAGCAAGGCAGTAACTGTAGGAGATCCTGTCCATCTCAGCCAAAACGTGATAGGTGCCTAAACTAAACAAAATGTAATAAAACCTAGAAAATAAGCTGAGGTGTGGGTAAACCTGAGTGCTAGTTTAACTGTGTTCCTCACTTAGTTAAACTTGCAGAAATAAAAGTGCTAAACTGTGCTTTAGAAGGTTGTTTTGGATCACCGTTAGCAGCTGCTGCTGGCAGCTTTGAAAGGATAATCGGCTCCAGAGACCAAGCCCACTTGGATCAGCCAGAAACCAGAAGCCAGCACTAGTAAAAAGAGAGTTTGAAACACAGTCAGTACAAAAGTGGTTGAACTGCAGGGTTTCACTGAGGACCTATAGAGCCAATGTGACCCAAGGCTAAGTGACCTAACATATCCAAGATATGTAGGCTAAGTATCTTGCTAATATACATATTGACAATATTTAACTGCAGTAACACAGCATTCAGCACGGATTATAAATCTTGCCCTGGACTCTGCATTGTTGTAATTGCTGATCAAGTCCACTGTTCTCAGGACATGGGTTAGTTAATTTGCAGCTAACTCATGTATGCCTAGATTAGCTACCATCAGCTTTTCATTATAGCACTGACATACTCTAACAGGAACCATCCCTTGCCCCTCCTTTGATTTCACATGTGGACCTCATAGACACCTGGGTGATCTTGCCAGGCAATATCCTCTCTTCCTGATTTGTCTTTGCTTCTTTTGTGTTTGTCCCTCTCCCCAGGAAAGAACTGCACAGGTCCTGTGCTATCTTCTGTAACACCATCAGTGACCAGTCCTGCTCTTAGTTTGGTTAAGCATCTCACCATTTCTCTGTCCATTATTTTGCCTGGAGCCATTCCACATTCCCTCCCCCTTCTCTCGTTCCTTAGGAGAGAGCAATGAGACGTAGCCTCAAAAGTACAGCCTCAGCAGGCTCCACATGCTCACAGCAGTTTCCTTCCTCATGGTATACATGAGCCCTGCTCCCTTAAAAGAGTGCAAAGTAGGCAATAGCTGCACTTTTTAAGCAATAAAACTTTTCATAGTATTTGCAGGGATGCCTGCCAAACTGGGTTATACTGATATGTCAGCAGCTCTGTTATGATAACAGGCTGTGGATATTTCAGTTCAAAGGTCAAAATATCCTGCCAAAAATGAGAGATAAACTTACTTACATTATGTGTGGAGTGTTTTTGAACAATCTATCTGTAAAAGAGAATAGAGGCAGAGAGGACAACAGGTAAGTGCTGCCAAATTATATGAACTTTGGTTTAACCCTTGGCAGCACAGTGCAAGAGGCAGGGACCGCCTGGAGGAGGTAAAGAGGCCGACTTGGGCAGCTCCTTGCTTCTGTCCAGTTTTGTGCCTTTGCTTCAAAGCCCCATCCTTGGGGTTCCAGTTATGTCCCTACATAAGGCTGATGCTAATCCACTGCATAAATGGCAACACTAAAAAAAGCATAGCAGACACTTATTGTGTGTCTTACCCTAGATTAAGTGCTCCCCTGCTGTTGCCTAGGACATACTGATGGCCTCAAGTGTGGCAGTGGGAAGTTTAGAAATGCCATCGCTGGGGCCGATATTAGATCTGTCGAACCTTCCAGACCCAAAGAAGAAGTATCAAGTTTTGATAATTTTTTGCCAGCACGCCGAGCATTTCCACAGATGATTCATTTGTATGAGTAGTATGAGCCAAAATTAAGTTCAAATTCTGCACTTATACCAATAGAGAGTGTAGGAGGTTGTGGATTTTTTAGGATCCTGCCCAAGTGATGTCTTATGTAGTTTGAAAAGAATGATTTATAAATGTTTCAAGTAGCTCTTATCTCTCTTAGCTACAACCTATCCCTAAAACACCACTCTCCTCTGGGGTGTTCAGTCCTGCATTGGCTTCTTCAAGTCCAAATGTCAACAGTTACACTCAGCTAGTGAGGGAAAAGAGACAGAACCATGTTATTTGTATAATCAGTTGCCACTTAAAGACATTGAATATTGTGTTATACACTTCTCAATAAACCCATAGTCTCACACGTGTGCACTGATAAAATGGGATTTGTTTTGGATAATTACAGTATGGAAGGAAACTTTCATGAGTTTGCAAATAAATAATTAGGAAAAGGTTGATTTAAGCCATTAAACTATTCTCTTCCAATTGTCATCTCAGTTCTAAATGTGGGTATCTTCCAAGCCACCAAGTGACTAAGAAAACAGTGCTGCTTGTGCAGGATTAGTCACTATGTTGGGATGTGTTTCTGTACATGCCTTATGGATAGATTTCTGTGGGTTGAGATAAACTGCATGTTGCTGGCACATTCAGCATGAATATGTGTGAAGTGAGTGAATATATTTGGGTCTCCTTGTGTCTTTACCCAAAGGGCTCGGGACTAATCTCTGAAACCGGTTTTGTCATGGTGTAATGCCATTATCTACATTGGAATGCTTAATGTGTGAGCCTTAATTTACTTATGCCTGGTTTGGCCCATAGCCAATGGCTTTCAGATAATAGGACACCTGGATGTGGAAGGCTGCCTCTGTGGATGTAGCTCTGGAGTTCATAATCTCAGCCATGTCTTTGTCTTTACCTGGGGAACCTGATCTTGCATTACCTGATGACTCCCAGGAATTAATGCAAGAACTGTCTTTCTGCACGAAAGGAGCATGACACAAGATTGGCTGGGTTATCCTTTTTCACAGTAAAATCTGTCATGGTTATTTTGTCAGCTTTCCTGTGACTCATTTTTCAGGGCAAAGAATGTCCCTATTTGTAATGGTGAAGGGGGTCCACTCTGCCGCCAAGGTCTCCAGCACCTATACCCCAGCAAGAGCTCCCTACCCTGACTCGTGTGTGGGAATTTTGTAGTGTGGCAGTATTCCAGACAAGATGCTTTCACTGCCAAATAGACCCACTCTCCTCTCAAACGCAGCCCTGTTCCTACATCATGGCTTTTGTGCAATGCTGAGGACATCCTTCCAACAGGAGCTAGAGCTCAGCAACAGTATCACTTGAATAGAGGTAACTTTGAATGTCTGTTGCACTTTTCTTCTTTGGACATCAAAATATCTAATAGTCCCTACAGAGCTCAGCTTACCCACAGTTGGAATGCAGCCTTACTCTGAACTCTTAAGCCTGTAACAATAGTTCCATGTTTTCTCAATGATTCCCAACACAAATGTGATAGATGAGAGTATCAGCTTTGTTTTCCCCGAATGCCACCCTTGCAAATTCAGTCTGGGGTCCTACAGTGAATTTGACTCTTTCCATTTTGTGCAGCAGAAAGCGTAGGACAAATCCTTTAGAACAGTGCTAGGACCTGAGTTATCCTGCCTGATTTACTGGCTTCACCTAGAGTGTCAGGGACTCTTCTTTTGGTTTTGCAGCACTGATGGGTCCCTAGAAATGCAGCATGTGACCTGCACTGGCACTTGATAAGCAAGAATGGACTCCAGTTTACATTCGTTTATCATCTGTGTTGTTTCAGAGGAATTAACACTGGAAACATGTTTTTCCCTCTAACACAAGCAGATGTAATTATGAATACATGTAAGAAATTGATATGTTAAGTAGGACTGGGCTGGTATTATTTTTCAGGGTTGAGTAAGCCCCTAAGTGATTTACTGAACGTTACATGTAACCTGTGAAAGAGAATCCCCAATTTCCAGAGTCTCAGTATGATATTTTTATTGTGTGATACCTCCACTAGGTTAGTAAGAAANTGCCAGAGTAATACTGAGATGAAAAAAATCAGTTTGATATGGGGTTGAAGACTAGATTGATGTGATCAGCCTATTATTTTGGAAAAGAAAGGATAACTTGAAAAAATTAATTTCTACTAAAGTATCATATTCTGTAATTTTATATCTACAAACAATAATCTTTACTTTTTTCTGCTCCTGAAACAAAATGTATGTTTTTTTCTTATAATCTTCACTGTTTCAGTGCATTAAGAGTAAATAGTTTTTTAGGACATCTAATGTCTAATGTTTATCAATTAAATGATTTTAATATGAAAACCGCGACACACGGCTCCTCAAGTGCTTTCCAAAATTATCTTGATCTATTGTTACATCCATCACAAGGCTGTTAAATGTGGAGTAAAAATTGGAGGCATTGATCTCCCAGACTAAGCCACATAATTGAGCTGAAGGGATTTTATGTTATTTGTGTTGCGGTTGATAATTTAGCCTAAGGTTCTGAGTGAAACTGATGATCTTTACACAGTCCTGTAGGACCTCAGTCTATCATTATGTCATTACAAAGTACCATGTTCTGTCTCTGTGGGTTCCAAAATGCCTGTTCTTCAGATAAGAGTTAAATCATAGTACATCAGAATACAATGCAATGCTGTCACAAGTGTTATTTCAAAGTCCGGAGGGTGTTTTGACTCGGATTTCTTTTTCACTGGACCTGCTAATGCTTTTCAGGCACAAAATAACTCTTCTTTCTGCACTGCTTTAGTTTGGATACCATCAGCCTACCTCCAAGCTATTGGCAGTGAACTCTAGCATTCCAGCTGGGAGAAAAAAATAGAGGCTACTGATATCAAAGGCAGTGCACAGCATTGACTCAGGCCCTGGGTATTTTATAATGTAGGTTTGCAAGTTTGCAAATGGAAGTCTGGAGGTTTTGCAATGGAGAACAATCTATGGAAACTTTATTTTGTAATGTGCAAAATAAAATACATGTGCATGCACATATAGTTTTGGTTCTAAGAAAACATTTTTTTTTTTTTCAACTATGTAAACTGTCCCTACAACTTTATGTCACAGACAGACTACACAGAGGCAGGCCAACTCATGTACGCGCTAGTAGTATATCTTTGAGGCTGATAAATGTGAGTAAGTATGGGGCTACTGCACTTAGAAGATTAAAGATTTCTCTTTATTTTTGCTATTGCTGTTGCAAATTAAGATCAAAGCAATACAGCTACCTCAAGGGCAACTAATGAGATAAAAGTTAGTTGTTAGCTAGTGTGCTTATTATTTGTCCTGTGTAATGTGCCTTGACCTACCCACCATTCCTCCAGTCCTGCCCTGGGTACTGTTCTCCAACACATTTCTGTTACTGTCAGATTATTTTGATTCTTCACCTGGTATGAAAAGCCATTCTTTAATACATCCAGTATACCTTTTCAAGTAGATCACAATTGGCCAGAACACTGAAGAAACAAGCAGGAAAGAAGAGGCAGACAGGTTGAAAATGCTGAAGGGGAAGAGAAAGGTCCTGAAAGAATGTGTTTAAAACAGTCTGTTAACCCAGATATTGCTTCCCTCAGACTCTCTAGTGGCTGGCTTACATAGAAATTTCATTTTCTATCATAGAAAATCAACTGGAAAGTTCTTCTTAATAGAAAATGAAAGTTTTACATTTGCAAGCTGCCAGAGAATTGCAAAATTAAAAATAACCTGACACAGTCTAGAAGAGAAAATGCCAAAAAATACCACTGAATGGCCTCAGAATTTTTATGAAAAAGAAGAGAACCTCAGCTTATCCAAAAATGCTGCTATCTACTGTCCTAAATCCTTGAGTGTTTGTCAAGTGCTTTTCTCTACCAGTTTTCCTGCCTTTCTGCAGGTTTTTGTAGCATATTTTCCTCCTTCCACATCAGTAAGTTAGGTTCAAAATTACAATCTTACCATCCCCAAAGCCAAAATGGAGTTTCATTGAAAGAGCCAGCTGTAATATAGGAAAGATTAATTGTGTGAGTGCTGGGTTTAGAGGTGTTGTGGGCATATCATTCATGTCAGCAGTAATGCAGATTTAGAGCTCCAAACAGGAGTATGAGGTGCTTGCTTTAGGTAAAGGGTTGCTCTCAACCTCCTCTATAAAATCAATAGCAGAGGAGGACATCAAAAGATGGTCCTGAGTTCCTGCTTGCAACCCTCACAAGGGCCACATCTGTTCTATTAAATGCATCCACTCCAGCAAGCGGTTCATGACTCTATGGTCAAGTGGTGGAGAGAGTAGAGAGGGCCTTTACACCATTCAGGGCTAGCCTGACCTAGAGCAGGCTGGCGATGTTGATCTTGCATAGCAGTAGGTCTTCAGATAAGACTTATATCATAGTACATCAGAATGCAACATTGTCACGAGTGTCATAGCAACTGGTCTGAGATCTAGGATATAATTATTACTGCATGTAGACTTTTCTCAGCTCTAAGTTCAGAAATAAGTGCCATGTTGCAGTCTATCAATAAGAAACTGAGGCTTTTGTTGCCTGCCTTGAGATGTAAACATGTGGGTGTTTGTGAGAATGAAGAGCGTTCTGGGATCCCCAGGACTGTGCAGGATGGAGGGAGCCAGATCTCATACAGGCTCATCAATATTGGCTTTTGGAATTGGCCCCTGCACTGAAGTACTCGCCTACTTGTACCTGAGCATTGGTTTTGAGAGAGCTGGTTGGAGTGGTCCAAAACAAAAACAGGAAGCAAAATACCAATTTTCAGGTGTTGACAATTTGCCTGGTCCCCTCATTATTTATCAGAGTAGCTGTATCAACATGACTCATTTGTAGAACTGTACTAGGGTGCCTCATTACACTGGCTTACATCCCCCAAGAACCAAAATGATTTAAGAAAGCAGTGGTAGGTATTAGGGTTTGGCCTATTCCCTCCCTTGTTTTGATGTAAATGTGTGAAATAATTTGCTCCTTTCCAACACTGGAATAGATGGCACCCTTGTACAAAGTGGCTGCCCCTCCAAAGGCAATGCAGATCTGTACCATTTCAGGCTGACACAAACAGAGGGGAAGGCAGCAATAGTTTGATAAGTTTATTGGGAAATCTTCTGTAGAACCGGACTTACCATGAATAAAAAAAAGCACAGTGACTCATATTTCTGTTTCTTCATCCAAAAAGCTCTTGAATGCCAGTTAACTGATGAGATTAAAATAGTCAGTGATGATACAGGTCTAACATCTTATTCTTCAAAAGGTAGATGAGACAAACAAGTGCCTATAGATACAGATAATGAAGAAGAAGGAATATGCAGCAACTGAGGAAGCAGAAGGAAAGGGAAGACCAGGTTAAGACAATGGTTTCAGCTAACTGCACAGATCATGGCTTGCCGTTGAAAAGGCCCATGTCGATAAGTGGAGACTCTCAGGTCCAAGTGGGGATCAGAGTTATGACAGGTAAAGCGTTCACTGTGGTCCACAGTTATGCACATGTGACAACACCTTATTTCTATTTAGCAACCATTGTTTTTAACCACTTAATTAAAAAAAAAAAGGAAAAAAGAATGATGAGAATTACACTTAAAGCTTTTCTTAAATTCCATTGATTTTACCTTTCTTTTTGGCAGTGGAGAGTTTCGTGGCGGGGAAACATCAGCCTTTCTTGAGCAGTCCTCTTAACTATTCTAAGACAAACATCATTAAATTTGTTTACATTGTCTCTGCTCAGAGGATCGTGGAAATTAGTTTCCTAATCTTTCACAGGAAAGAAACAGAACACAGGAAAAGATAATTCTCGTCTCTGTAGTGGACTTCCAGAACTGTATAACATGATATTATTTGTTATTTAAGAAAGCTTTTACCAAAGTCATGACATCTTTGAAGCAGCAGTTCACAACATCTCTTGGTATCTATGTGTCGTCACCAAGGACTTTATGAGCAGCTGCCACATGAAAACTTACTCTTATTATTACACAGTTGTATTTTGACTGTGACTGTCAAAACTGTCACCACTGGGAATTTGGCAAGCACAGCAGAAATGTGTTTGAGAACTATGAGGATATGTCTAAATAAGTACATGCAGAGAGATTTGAGTTCACTTTGCCCATGCTCAGAGCTGGTTCTGAAGCCCTGTGCCTGAGCTAATACACCCTGCTGAAAAGGCAAGTTATGGTTTTGTAAGCTGGACCTGGCACCATGCAAACATTCTTTCTGAGTATCCAGGCTGGTCCATCCCTATACAAACTGTGTTGGGGCTGTGTGCTCACCCATGCAGATGTGCCCATGGGTGCTGAACCTGGAATTCCACCACACTGGGGAACTGAGGTGATGGCTTCTGCACATGGGGATTTCCCTTTTTAGTTCTCGGCGGGGGGTTAGTATCACCCTATGGATTTCCAGAATTTCAAAACCTTCCCCTTATTTTTCCCCTTTTGTTTGTATATTTCAGGTATTTGTCTCCAAGACAACTTTTAACTTTTTTTAGGTTCATTACAGCAGTAACTGTCCAGTCAATCATAATTATTTCTATATGCTTTGGTCCTAGGCATGCAAGGATTTGTTACTAGCAATTTAATGTCCCTACTGGACAGCAGTATGCTAATAATTAGCCCTTTATGAAATATACTTAATATACTTACTATATATACATTGACATGAAAGGAAATAAAAACACTTCATCCTGTAACCTCTTATGAAGTCATCCAAGCTGTTTTCATCTTCTGTTTTTACAGTGCACTTATTTAAAACCTTGGACATCTGCTGCCACACAAAGTAAAAGATTTATAAAAAGGCAATGAGATTTGTTCTGCTATGTGTTACGTTACAGACTGTGCATAGTGCACAGGGGTGCAACTGGAATTGTCAGTAGTGGACACCCAGTGGGGTGAGAGGTAATTATCCATGACTTCATACATCCTTCTGCCACTGCCAAAGAAGGGCACTCAGCAAAGCTATTGTTCATAGCAAGAGTGATCATCACAGTGTGCTTGCAAGCACATTGTTTGCAGTACAGAATAATCCCTAAGAATGTTCACCACCTGAAGAACATTTTTAAAGCCACTTATACTTGCCAGAGATGACTGTTGTTGTCATTCTCTCGTGTATTCTTTTTCATACTAAGTGGTACTGCCAGCAAAGAAACAGTCATTAAGGCTATGCTAAAGTACACAATGAAAAACATTTCACTTTGTCACTGACATTATCTCTTCTGACAAGAGCCAAATTGGTCAAAGAAAGCATACCCTGCCCGAGAAGGTCAAAGAAAGTGTCCCCCTCCGATGAGCAAGACTGGCAAACTGGTAACAACAGGCGAGGAAAAGGCTTTGCCTCAGTTTTCACTGGCAACCTCTCATCCCACACCTCTTGAGTGGATGGACCACAAGACGGGGACTGGGGGAGTGAAGTCCCTCCCACTGTAAGAGATCAGGTTCGTGATCACCTGAGCAACCTGAACATACATAAGTCCATGGGACCTGACGAGATGCATCCCGGAGTCCTGAGGAAATTGGCTGATGTAGTTGCCAAGCGACTCTCCATGATATTTGAAAAGTCACGACAGTTAGGTGAAGTCCCCGGTGACTGGAAAAAGGGAAACATTGCACCCATTTTTAAAAAGGGTAGAAAGGAGGACCCTGGGAACTACCGACCTGTCAGCCTCACCTCTGTGCCTGGGAAGATCATGGAATAGATCCTCCTAGAAGCTATGCTAAGGCACATGGAGGACAGGGAGGAGATTCGAGACAGCCAGCATGGCTTCACCAAGGGCAAGTCCTGCCTGACCAACCTAATGGCCTTCTGTGATGGACTGACTACATCAGTGGACAAGGGAAGAGCTATGGATGTCATCTATCTGGACTTCTGTAAGGCCTTTGACATGGTCCCCCACAACATCCTTCTCTCTCAATTGGAGAGATATGGTTTTGATGGATGGACTGTTTGGTGGATGAGGAATTGGTTGGATGGTCTCATCCAGAGGGTAGTGGTCAATGGCTCAACGTCCAGATGGAGATAGGTGACAAGTGGTGTCCCTCAGGGGTCTGTACTGGGACCAGTACTGTTTAATATCTTCATCAATGACATTAGACAGCAGGACTGAGTGCACCCTCAGGAAGTTTGCAGACAACACCAAGCTGAGTGGTGCATTTGACATGCCTGAGGGATTGGATGCCATCCAGAAGGACCTGGACAACCTCAAGAAGTGGGCCCATGTGAACCTCATGAGGTTCAACAAGGCCAAGTACAAGGTCCTGCACATGGGTCGGGGCAACCCTTGGTATCAATACAGGCTGGGGGATGAAGGGATTGAGAGCAGCCCTGCAGAGAAGGACTTGGGGGTGCTGGTGGACAAAAAGCTGGACATGAGCCGACAATGAGCGCTCACAGCCCAGAAGGCCAACTGTATCCTGGGCTGCATCAAAAGAAGCATGGCCAGCAGGTCGAAAGAGATGATTCTGCCTCTCTGCTCTGCTCTGTTGAGACCCCACCTGGAGTACTGGGTCCAGCTCTGGAGTGCTCAGCACAGGAGAGACATGGACCTGCTGGAATGGGTCCAGAGGAGGGCCACAAAAATGATCAGAGGGATGGAACACCACTCCTATGAAGAAAGGCTGAGAGAGTTGGGGTTGTTCAGCCTGGAGAAGAGAAGGCTCTGGGGAGACCTTATTGCAGCATTTCAGTACTTAAAGGGGACTGATAAGAAAGATGGGGACAAACTTCTTAGCAGGGTCTGCTACGGTAGGACAAGGGGTAATGTTTTTAAACTAAAAGAGGGTAGATTTAGACTAAGAAATACGGAAAGCATTTTTTATAGTGAGGGCGGTGAAACACTGGAACAGGTTTCCCAGAGAGGTGGTAGATGCCCCATCCCTGGAAACATTCAAAGTCAGGTTGGACGGGACTTTGAGCAAGCTCATCTATTTGAAGATGTCCCAGCTCATTGCAGTGGGGTTGGACTAGATGACCTTTAATGGTCACTTCCAGCCCAAATCATTCTATGATTCTATGATTCTATGAAATTATGCTAGCGTGTATATGTATCAGTAGCACATAGTCTTTGGTACGATCACTAAAACATGAGAAAAAGAGAAGAAAAAGACTGTAGGCCCAGACCAAAAATATAGTTGGCTGTTAGAGCAGCTCTCCTCCTGAACAATGTTTTTCATATGTGCCAACTAATGATGCCATCCCATCAGCCCAAATGGCAGCAACCTCTGGTTCTGGTTCTGGAGGGAGTGTTTCCTATCCCAGGGCAAACTGTGTTGGGAAGAAAAGCTCCTACTAATGGCCTCATAGCCAATATACTTCTGAGGTGGAGCCCCTGGACTAAGAAATTAAAACTCTTCCATCGTACCCTACTCCTCCCATCATAATGTCACATTTCTACAGTTCTGTTCCCCTCCGTGAATTAGTCAACCTGTGGCAGAAAATTGAAGTTGGCACTGGATTTCAGTAAGGATGGAAAACTGAAAACTTTCTGAAATCTTGAAATCTGATTTTTTTCTGATGCTGAATGAAACTGAGCCAAAAAAAAGCCCAAACAAACAAACAAACAAAAAAAGAATTATGGAAAAGTGAAAGAGAATTATTCAATAGCCAATAGTCTGGGTTCACAGCACTCACCTGAGATGGGAAAGATCCCTTTCTTCTCTCACCTCTTAGAGCAATCCTAGAGCCAGTGATGCTGTTGATTAGGGGCTCTTGGCTGTGCTGGGAGTACATGCTTCTGTAGACCCTGATGCAGTTGTCTGCATGAACCACGGTGCATGAACCTAAGCAGGAAATGAACAGCATGATCAAGGTCTTCTTATTGCATTCATGGTCCAAAGTCCTCTTTTTCTTAATTTAATTTTCACTGCCCTCCATTATCAAGCCATTCTGCACTGAACAATGCTCCTCTCAGGGACACAAGATGGTAGTTCTTCAGAGCTATCTCCTGAAATTCTTGTTGTAGGACAAAGGCTCTTTTTCCATTGTTAAGTTGCACTAAGCCATTGTACCTCAAACACTTTTGTTCCTTGAAGTCCCATTTATAATCTCACTTTTTTTTTTAACCTGCCTAGATTTGTACCTTTGTGGGTGCAAATCCTACCTACAGTCCTTCTTTGGCTCGCAATCTAGTTCTTCAGTTATGGACAGCTACATACCAACTCCAATCCTGCACTGAATACAGTCACTGTTACACTCAAAATCTTGCTATGGGCAGAAAGATACACAACTTTTAAACAAAGCCAAGGATTTATTGTTAGTGTAATTGAAATCTTAACTATCTAATCAGAGAGTTATTATTCATCTCGATCTAATAATTACATAAAAAAATAGAGAATGGTATATTATTATAAAATGGTTTTCAATAATGACACAGTTTAAAATGTTTTACACCCCCTTCATAATGACTGTCCCTTTTTCCACTGCTATGATCTGCTTTCCACTCTCCCCCTGCATGCAAATGTTCTGTGCTTCAGTGTCACAGGTCATCGGCATCCCAGGTCCTTTGCCAAGAACAGTACGATGCTGATGATGGGAGTTTCTTTCTCCTTGCTCACCACATGGAGTTATTTCTATATATCTTCTATCCCACTGTACTACTTGCTCTTTTTTCCATTGGAAATGTAAGATTTCATCTACATGAGATTTTATCTATGCAGAATACTTCTTCCTTGTTCTCTTTGTTAACCCTAAGACCAGTTTACCCAGTTCTCAGGACTATATTTCTTTAACTACCAGTGGCTGACCACTGATGATCTGTTTACCACAGTTTACTTCTGTTACCATCTCATGCCTGTACTCCTCCACGCTGCACTCTCCGTCATCCTCAGCAAAGGCTTCTGCTATGATACCATTCCTTTACACCACATCATTTTGCTAGGGTCAAAAATATTTAGTTCTACACAAAATAACAGCTTGTTAAATGCTATCCATATAAAAATTATGGCTATACCAGATGATTATAGAAAACTAAGCAAAAATAAAACAAATTAGGCAGTAGCCACCTGGTCATTAGGAAACTGCTGTTAACAGCTAAAACAAGCTAAAGCTAAGCTGTGGGCAGCCCAGGAAAAACCCAGTCAAAGCCTGACAGGTCCGGAGGCCTCACAGAGTTAGTGTGAAGCTTCTGGTATGTTACTAGCAAAGACAATTTGTATCTATTGCGTTATGGGGCTACTCTTAGCTGCTCAGGACACTGACTTTCAGTCACCTGTCTGGAAACTGTTACAAACTTCACCAGGGTGCATAAGACAGATTTGAAACTTCCATTGGTGTTTAAGATCAGGAGTGACTTGTGATTAGCGACTCGGCAGTCCTGCTGCCCCAGGTTGCCATTGGCTTTTCAGCGGAGAGAGGTAGGTACCGCACTCGGTCCGCCATGGCTGAGGTCCACCGCAGGAAAAGCCTGCTCTCTCCCTGCCACAGCACTGTGATGAACCAGACACCATGAGTTTCATGGTTAGCTTCCATCCAAGTACTCAGTTTCTGCTTGACACCTGCTTAACTTTTGCAGTCCTTCTAATTGGGATCCTTTGCGGCTGCTCAGCAGTACCATTAGAGAGCTTACTAGCAAGCCGCCTAACTTGGAATATTGCTCTCTGCTTGATTAAAGTCATCTGGTATCTGAGAATTTTATCCCAGAGGATTACTTGACAAATGATACCCCTGTCTCCCTTCTGCAGCAATGCCTTCAAAAGCCCACAGGATCTGGATGCAAATTTCTAATGAGGATGCTTTGTAGAGTAATCTCAGTGATACAGTTCAGTGTTAGCACCAATTTGTCACTTCTTTTTCCAGCAACTGTGGATGGAAGAGGGGTTAAATAGATTTTGCCTGCAAATAGAATTCTGGTTTGCTAGTGTATATACAAAAACCGTATTTCTTTTTTGTTCTATGTGCACACTTTTATCTTTTTTGCAGAAGTACCTGCAACTGGCATATACTTTTTGCTATAGAAGTGAGATAGTTTTTATTTGTCTTATCTTATTCAATGAGAAAACACAAAATCAAATTGAAACAGCAGGCAAAATAGTATATATAGGCACAAAGCAACATGCAGTCATGCCTCCTCCAGGCTGGAGCTGTCGTCAGTTACAATAAAGCCAACAGACAGCCTGTGCAAAATATGCCAATAACCCATCTCTCTCTTCAGTTCATACAGAGCTTCGCATGAGGTGTGATCCAAGGTAAGTACTGTTTTTGGGAGAAAGTCAATATCTGGGAATATTTTCCTCTCCATCTGATGTGAAAGAGCCTCAGTATGGTGCTGCAAACACTAAAGGTTCTGGCTGACAGCTAGTCCAGATGTCTGAGGTCACACGTACCACCACACCACCAACTGTATCTGAGAGAGACATGTGGAATCTGAAAGCCAGTGCTTCATACATATCAGAAGCCCGTAAGGCTGAAAATATATTCTCTGGGTGGCATGAGGTGATTTGGTGCCAAGTAGTTTAAAAGCCTTCCCAAACATATGTGTTTACTTTGCTCTGAGGCACCAAGTCCACTTCGATCACCACAGAAATCAGAGCTATAAAGGCAATTGGTTCTGGGGGATGGAAACAATTTTCTTTTTTTCATATGTCTTTGAAATGGCTAGTTGTCATCTGGCAGACTATTTTGGCATCATGGAGGCTTGGGAGGCTGCTGAGAAAGACAGTGGAGCAGAAGTACTTTAGAGCAGGAAGCTGCTAGTAGTGGAGAAATTGGACAATGGCAGAGATCCTGCTGTGGCCATTTCTTCCCAAATTGTCCCACTTACATATATTGGTTGGTGCTGTTTCATGCAATTAGAGCTCTGGAAAAGCAAGTTCTTAATCTAAAGCAGTTTTCTGCAAACAGAACATGTTTGTCATAATGCTTTTTCAGCATTAATATGGGAAAAAAAGATAACATAGAAGGTATCGTTCTTGAGGTATATCACCAGTTGCAGATAAGGTGGATGCCTGCTAGCAGATTCCTGTTTACCTTGGTGAGATTCTGTTTTTATTGATAGCAAAGCAGACTTCTGTCTGTCAAACGCATCACTCTTTGTAGTACCAGCTAGACCTCTCAAGCCCTTGTGGAATTTAGCACTGATGCCTTGTCGTCCTGTCAGAGAGATTTTGGGGGCACAGGGACATGGGAAAATCACTCACGGTTTTGGGAGGTAGGATGAGGAGAGGCAGAGAGTGTGGAGGCTGCTCCACAGCACTGTCAGGGCCTTTCCTCCAGCCATGGGTGAGGATTTATGAGCCTGGGCTGAAGGAGGAATGGAGAAGAGGTGGAGGAGTTGTCCACTGGGCCACGTAGTGCGACGCAGTTCCTCGAACATCCCCAGGGAGCAGAAGTGGCTGAGGACTGCCTTAGAGGTTTTTTGGGAAATGCACACAGTTTCAGCACCAGGCTTTACCGCATGAGTCCAAGCCCTCCTTGGCACCCCATGACTGCCCTTCAGAAACATCGCACTCCTGTGTCACCATGCAGCTATGCTTTGGGCACCGTTCCGCCACTGGCCTGCCATCCCTCCCACCTCTGGCCCTCCATGGCTCCCCGAGCATCTCTGGGCTCACATCAGTGCTGGGATCCAGCAGGGAACAGTGCTCTGGAGCTCCTGGCCAAGAGTCCCAGGGAGCAGGATCGCACCTTTTGGCGTGCATGGAGGTCCTTCTCTGGTTGCCTATTTTTGATTCTGTAGAAAAACTCTTTAATACTCTGAATCTCTCAGTGACTAAACCTGCTCCTCATCCCTCACCCACTCATTATACATTTGGCATTGTTAGTTACACCGGTGCTAACCATACTGAGGATCTGGAGGAGCTGGACAGCTGTGAGCGCTTGCATAATGCATTATATGCCTCTAGCAGCACCTTCCTCCTTTGCTCTCTCACAGCAATAGAAAGGATGTCTGGGCTTAGTTTTTTTCCCCCTTTCCCTCTCTTCGCCTGGTCTTATTAGCCTCTCTGGGGGTCCCCACTACTAGGTATGACTCCCTTAAAGCACACCCACCCACACACCTCACCCATTGCTATTTGTCTGTACTGCCAGTGCCCGAGGCTATCCTGAGGACTATTTCTCTGACAGACTTCCTAATGCAATTCTACGTATTCCATTCTCTTTCAAAAAAAGAAGCCCTGCTGTCTACTTCCTTTTTCCAGGTGTACCATGACCTCTTTCTGCTATTTTCGTGTTAAACTGACCCTTTTAAGAGTCTCACTTTTAAGCAAGAACTTTAATAAAGAATGTTTTAATATTTTGTTTAGCACCAGTGGTACTACTGCTGCCTGTGGCCACCTCTGGGGCTGCCCTCTTTCCAAGCTTGGGACCTGAGGCAGCTTGCTGTCATGGTCACTGAAGCTATCTTTAGCTTTCAAAAAGACTACTGCTGCTGCTCACCAGCAGTGACAGTTTTCTCTGTTGTTACAACTGTTCAGCCTTTCAAAAGTTATTTTTAGGATGATAACTGTTGAGATAAACCTTCCCACTTAACCTCACCAGGTCTCCCAGGTACATAAATGGTGGTTGGGAATAATCAGGTCTATGAAAGTTTAAAGTGAACCATCTTCATCTCTCATCTTCATTTCTCAACTTCATCTCTCTTGTACATATGCATATACACATGAATGCATGTCTGTGCATATACTTCCATAGACGGGAGGGTGTTGATGGGGCAAGAAATATGTCCTTGAACATCTGAAACTCTCTCACTTTATTGTATTAAAGCAACCACATACAAGCCATCGCCTTAAGTCCTGTCAAGCCAAGGAAAATTACTGAAAGCAAATAAATGAAATCAGGAATTAAGGGTTAAAAAGGGTTAATGACAAAACTCAAGTTGGTGTTCCACTGGGATAGCTCTGCTGGCTTCAGACACTCTCAGCTTTATATTATGTTTTTGGAAAATTGTACATTTTTTGAAATTTATTCAAAACAGATGAAAAACAGAATTAAAATATTAATCAAAATTTATTCCATCTTGTGCCATTGGGAGATATTTTAAAACTTCCTTTGTTGCTCAAAGAGGCAGGCTCTGGTTCTCATTGGTACAGTGGAAGACTATTGCACTATCTGACACTATATTTACATTTTAAAAGGGCATAACATTCCTAACTGGGTGCCTCACAATACTTTTTTGCAGCACAAATGGACCTTTGAATGCTATTGAAAGTTTGAAGCACTCAACAAATACTGTGCAAGTTCTGCAAGGTGACTTTGTGCATCCAGTTTGAAAGAACGACTCCAAATTTCAGTAATAACGTAATCTATTGTTATTTACTGTATTTGTATTGTCATAGGTATCCATTTCATGTTACAGTATTTCCATGTAAATCCCTGTGATACCCAGCATTAAGCACAGTTTTGACCTTCTACCTTAGCAGATTTCTACAATATGTTAATTGAGGTATCCTTAAAAATTACAAGAATGTCCATAGCATATTCTTTTTTAAATTTAATTTTGTTTTAGAATTATGTTCCCATGCTTATTTTTATTTGTTCTTGTAGCCTGCAGCTGATGTAAAACTTCATCCCTGGTATTGCCACTAACTACTTATATTAGTCATTTCACATTTCTGCAGAGCATGTTTGTGTAACATAAGCAGTAAGGACAATGTGCAAAAATAAGGAGAATGGAGAAATAAATGAACACAAATAAATAAAATGGCATTCATTCTGCTCTGTCATGATACTGTTAATTCACAAAATATTTAGGCGTTCTTTTTTATGAAAATGTTTGTAAAACCTAAAACATTCAGAAATCTAATATAAAATGTTTTTGTCAATATTGTACATCAGTTACCTCCTTTTTTATTACTTTTTTTGTTCAATCTGAAAACAGAAATAGTATTCGGTAACTCACCTAGCCAACGAGTTATCAACTGGGGTGAAAGAAAAACGATCAAATCCAGCATAACGTTAAGAATCCAAATGTGGAAATGTCTCTGTGTTGCTGCAGCATATAACAGTTGATGATAAATTTGTTCTGAAATAGTGTAGTTTCACAGTTTGAGACCATATTTCCACTCAAGGGATTGTCCTCCCTTTTATCCACCAGCAATCACAAAGCTGCTCAGTGTATCAGATCTGATGGTAGACCCGTGAGACAATCGGTCATTTTTTTTGCAGGACTGGTTGTGAGCAGGATCAAGGAACTGAGCAGAACTGATTGACACCTGACAGCATGATGTGGTGCAGGTGCAATCAAGTATGGGGATGGAGGAAAGTGGGATCCCCCTTTCAGTAGCAGCATAAGCTTCAGTAGTTTTGCATAAACTAACCGTAAAACCTCACCCTGAATTAAAAGAAATCAGACCCGTATTACAATCTGAACATTACTCTAATTCCTTTCTAAGCAACCATTTGGGCATCGAGTGAGGTTACAGTGTTGATTGCAATCTCTTGTCTTTTTTCCCCAAGTCAGAAGTCCACCCACATCTTTTCTCATAGAGTTTACCACTATGCCAATTACATAGAGTTTACAAGGCTGTCTGTGTCATCCAGCTTTGCCCCTGCTCTTCTACGTGACAGCAAAACTGGGTATGAGTCCATTTAGTGTCATTGATTCTTTACAAATTCCTTTCATCCTTCCTTTAAAACCTTTTGTCTTGTTTAGATATTCCAGTTCAAGGATCATGCAGCTATTTTATCAAAATGCATTATTTGTCTGGGGTGTTTTGTTGACAGGAAGTTTAAGCTTCACCATCTCCTCTTACAAAGATTTTGCTAAGCTTTGAAATTGTTATTCAGTGAAGTGAAGTGGTAAATCTGTCCTCATCCATGGTGTTCAGACTACTGACTGGAACATTTTTGACTGACATTATTAAAAAGAAATATAACCCCAATCTCTTTTATTTTCAGTTTTCTCTGCCTTCAGTGATGTATGAAATTTCTTTTAGGTTATTACAAATCTTCATCAATTTTTTTTTCACTTGTCATAGTAATGCAGACCTC
This sequence comes from Fregata magnificens, assembly GCA_013389945.1. Taxonomy (NCBI): domain Eukaryota; kingdom Metazoa; phylum Chordata; class Aves; order Suliformes; family Fregatidae; genus Fregata; species Fregata magnificens. Next base: position 76,098 of record WAAD01039259.1, read on the forward strand.
TGTTATATTGCTATTTTCACTAGTGAAAGAGCATGACTTGAAGTTCAAATGGGCAGAAATCTTTGCCTGGATTTGGAAGAAACATATATTATGTGCAGTGGGACTTTATGTACTTGGTCACACTAAAGTCAACGGGGTGGGTTACAGTGGGGATTTAGCTTCTGAGGTCTTTGAGATGACATGCCAGCTACTGTAGTCTAATTTCTATGGAACTATGTTTGCCAGAAGTTTCTCCATGTTTTCTGAACCCACGGTCTCTATTCTTTTTTAGGATGGCAAAATAGCACTCTAGCCTGAGAAAAATCCTAAAACAGCTGTTCTCAGCTGGGCGAGAGGAACAACTTCCTTGCTCTAACTCGAGGAAAGGCCTTCCAACAAATGGGAAAAATGGAATAGGGATCTGTAACTGCTTTTGGGAAAGGAAACAGAGGCTTGATATGAGCAGTGTTGAGAAGCAGTGCTTTAAGCACAGATTCCTCTTTTTCCTTGTTACTCAGTCACTTCTACCAGGCTCACATGACTGACATTGGCCCATGGTCCATGTGCTTTTGAAACTCTAGCAAAGCTTCTTCTGAGTTCAAACATTGCACATGGCATGGCAGCTAACTAGTGGTTCAGAAGATTACAAAATCCAGTGATTACCAAATGACTATGCTGGTGTGAAAGGTGAATGTGGTTCATTGCATGAATCTAAGGAAAGTGAGGATGTAGTCAAAGGGTGCTTTTCTTTCTCAGAAGAAATGTATGAATGAATACTATTATCCATGATTGAATTATTAGAATACTCTTTGGTGGAGTACTTAACTAGTCATTTTTCTTTCCTTTTTATTTTCGGTAGATAAATGTACATTTAATTGTGTACTGCTGAAGGTCACTCCACAAGGTAACCAGGTTCTTTACCTCCTCCATTCACTCCATTATTTCATGCCTGTCAAGATTTTTATAAACTTGCTAATTTTTCCTAAGTATCACTCTACATGTAAACTTAAAGATTTAATGAGGACAAAATAAGTATGACCAAGTTACCATTTTCAAGCAGAACTTTCCACACTAGGTTCAGCAGATGCTATGAAAATAGTCCACAATACCTGTCAGGGAGTCCAGAGCACTTAACATGACAGGAATGAAAGGCATTACAGCTACATCTCCCAGGAGGGAGAGTGAGAGTGAATGCAGCTGCACTCTGAACTGCACACACACACACAAACCCCCCCCCCCCCAAAAAAAAAAACAACAACCAACCCAAACAAAACACCCTGTTCAGGAGACTGAACGTGTTTAAAGGAACCTTGTGATCATTTTTATAAATGTATTTTTTATGTCCTGTATTATTCTATATGGTCTTTTTTCATAAAGATGTTTATGTTCTAGTTCAGAACAAGAAAAGACTTTAAAACATCACTTTTTCCTAGACATAGATATTTCAGATGTCACTCAGCTTTGCCCTCCATAATTCTGGTCCTTGTGGGTGTAGCTAAGACCATTCTTCCATTTGAAGTATGGCTTAAGACATCTTTTGAGATACTGGGAACATTGTGGCTTCTCCCAGACCTACTGGAGAAGAGCGTTTGATTCAGTTGCTTACACTGAAGTATCCACTGCCATTTGAGATGCCCTAGGGTGTCTGGACGACATCCACCACAGCACAGGAGCCATGAGAGACTGATGATCATCTGGAACAGTTGCTAGAGGCAAGTGGGGATACCTGGAGGCATCTCAAAAGAACCAGAGGTATGACATTGACGTAAAGTTACCTCTGGGCAACAGAACTCAGTTCATGGGATTTGTACCACCTAGTTTTAGACACCCATCAGAGATTCCTATGGTAAGAGATTAGTCTCATTAGACTCTCTAGGGCAGCATTAGATTGCCTAAACATAAGTTTCTAATGACTTTTCAGATATCTTGTGGAAACTGAGATACCTTCCTGGGACTTGCAGACTTGACAAAGGCTCTAAGGGACACCCGTGTTCTTCTATGGGAACTAGAGCCTAGGCAGGTTGCTTTAGGGCAGATAAAATGGCAAAAGCAGCTACATTAGGCAGCTGAATCCCACCTCTTGTGCAGTAGATGAAAGAAGACATGGCTTGATTCTAGACATGGAAGTTGAGAAACCATTCGAGATGTCTTCAGGGAGCTCAGTTGGCCTGCAGCTGCTGATCCTGAAAGTATATTTTTCCTATAAGTCTAGCATCAGACCTACTTGTACTCTCTAGCTATCCTGGCTGTACTATGGCATTTGAAACTCCACATCTATGTAACGGCAACCAAGCCAAGCCCCTAGGCTCTGAGGATTGTATTCGGTTGCCTTAATGTAGGTGATGAGCATCACATTAGGTCAACTACATCCCACTCTGAATAATTCTCAGGTGGAGCCCAACTGGTTTTCTTGTGAGGTTATGTGAAAGCAATACGCAACGTAAACTGGGGGGACAGGTAAATTAATTGGGTCATCTTATGATTTTCTCTGTTTCTTTTAACTTCTTTCCTCTTTTGATAGGTGACAGAGAAGGAAAAATGGCTGGCTTGTCCTTCAGTTTATATTCAGGGCTTTCTCTGATGATGATAGGTTATGGATCAGACACTAATAAAATGAAGACAAGGCAAATCATAAGAAGTAATGAATAAAAAAAAGGAGAAAGAAGGTGGGGCATAATTAAGGCTTAAACTCCAGTGTTTATGGAACAAGTTGTATAATAAAATTTAAGTCTTTTACATTTTGTGAATGTATTTCTTCCCTAACTGGATGTTTCTGATGGTCACTGAAAACTTAAAGCTGTTTAAATTGGACACAAAATTTCTCCAAGTGAGAATTCATAATGTACTTAGCCTTAGTGACATGCATGACACTCAGTTTGTACAAATTCAAATACAACTGCCAAATTGGAAGCCTAGAAGTCCTGAAGCCATCTTGCAACCCATGCCCAGAAAACTTCAATATATACCTTTGATGTTTGGAGAAGTGTCGTTATGACATACAGTCCATATGACATATCAGCCCATTTTGACCGCTGCTTAATACAATACACGGTGTAAAATAGTGTAAGATCAAGTCTTCCATGTCTATAGCCCTGGCACATTCAAATTAACCTAGAGACATTGCAGAAAAATGAAAAACTGCATAGAGTCTTGTATTTCATTATCCTAACTGCCAGGAGTGTGCCCTGAAACATTCTATTTCCTGACTAATAAATGTCCTCAGGAAATTTTATTTATTTATGTGGTTTTGCAAAGAAAAACATTCTGAAATTTTATGTGGGATAAGTCTGAGTATAAGGAAATACATCAATAAACTTCTAATTAGGGCATTGACATCTTCCCCTTGGGGTGATAGAAATCCATCCACCAGTATTTCAAAACTCATAATTGTGTCATTAGGATCCCATATAAAATGGGAAAATGGGTAATTAAATGGATAAGAAAACATAAACTAGAAAACCTTTTTTTTTCCTTAGTGGTAAAATGTCCTTTTGCATTGCAGCATGGGGCTCCGGGGAAAAAAAAAAAAAAGATGGGTGGAGAGGCAAATCTGATCCAGGAAATTCTTCCTGTGACTGACATATCAGCACACCAGAGATCATGATGATAAATTTCTACCATTGTATCTTGCCTTGAAAGTAAACAGTCTACAATATATGGAGCATGATAATCATGTAAAGTACAACAGACAATACAAGAATATCATGAGCAAAAAGTCTTTGGAGAATATCCTTAGGTAGCAAATGAGTATTTAGGCAAAAAGCATTTGGAGACTACCTATGAGCATAGTCAAGGGGGGTTAAAAATGTTGCGAAGGGTGTCCCAAATTCTAAAAATTTCTTGTTTCTGATAAGCTACCACCTGAAGTGGGAAGATGCATATGGTAGGAAACGCTTTCAAAAGTTTTTCAAAAGTGGAGTATGTGAAAATGAGTGAATGGGCTAAATAAGTACAAAAGGGAAAACAATGGGTTTGGATAGTGCAACCCTCAGCCTAAAGTAGATTGCACTGAAATAATTTCCATGTTAGAAATTATGTCCCCCCACCATCCAATCAATGTATTACAAGGATCAGAAACTAAGACAAAATGCTGCCAAATATTTTCCTGTTACTTCACATATATTCATTTTAACATTAGGTGAAGACTTTGGGGGGATAGTACTGCACTTCATGATTATGATGTAGGTAGTGACCTTGACACTTTTTCACTAAAGTGCTGCTTTGTTCTCAGAATGCTCATGAGACAGAAGAGAAAGTTGTCTCCAGGAGTACAATGCAAGCTTTAGAAGGTGTCCTCTTTCTTTTGTTCACTTGGCTTCCTCCAAGTATCAGAGGGGGCATTCTTCTGGCTTGCCATTTTTTAAAATAGACCTATAGCTATAATTCATTACTTGAACTTTATTTTTCCATTCATTTTCAAGCCAATAAGCCTGAAGGCCCACATCACACTGTTCTTCATCCCCACAAAATGCTTCTCAAGAATTAAAGATTAGCATGAATATTCATGACAGTTTAATAGTTTCTCATCCCTGCTTGATGATATACAATATATTGCGTCTTTCTCAGAGTGGAGAGGCAGAGCTAATTACTGTTCTCTGCTTTCTCTTTCAGCCATTACCTCTGTTGTTGACAGACAGCTTCTTCTGGAGTGACTTATGACTTGGTTGTTGCTGTGACTCCTTCAGGATAAAGACCTTTTGAGTCCACCATATCATGCCCCACTTAAGTAGGCCTTTGAAACAAATGCTTCATCTCAAACACTGCAGAGAGTCAGGATTTTTCCTCTGTTTATGAGTTTCATTACCCCCCAATACTTCCTTGACAGTTTTTACAGCCTTCACTGCATTGCTTTGAACATGCCTGTGGTTCCCAAAGCTCAAACAACACTTGTACCAATCATTTCCTACCTTCATGAGTCAGTGGAGCCTCAAGAGTTATTCAGCTGCCCAAATGCAGCTTTCTAGTCAATGGACTCTATTGAATGTAGTGGCTAGATCTTCATTCTCTATAATGGGAGGTTAGATGGCTTACATGTAGACACCTACATTTCACTGAATCTGGAGCTAAACACCATTCATTGTACAATGCCTCTGAATGCATAAGCCAAAATCACACAGGCCAGTTGCTGCCATATGGCACAGCAAGCCAATATCTCATTTGCGGTGTGAACAAGGGATGGGAAAGACCTCAGCTGGATGGGATTCAGTCACCTAAACACAGACATGAAGTATGTCTTTCAGTACTGCAACTTATCGTGCCTGTCCTCTGGCTGCCAGGCCAGCATGGTGTGTCTTTCCTGTAAGACCACTGTCAAGTGGATATCTTGGATATGCTAAGGTGTGTTGTATGGCAGTAGGTACCTATTCATGGCAACTGTCCTTCTGAACACTCTACTGTTCTTATCTTTCCAAAGGTCCTGAGGAAGAGTAACATTCACCTTACCTTGCTTCAGTGGTGTAATTAGCATTCAGAGCTTGATTCAGCTCTAACAGAAAAAGTAGCGGTGACCAGTGCCATTTGAGATGTTGTAGGGTAAACCTGAGATATCACTATAACACTTGAAAATACAGTCTAACACCTACATGTGTCCTTCTCTACAGCATCTGGAAACCAGGGGGGATTCTCTGAACCTTCTCAAATAGCCCTAAGCAACTATGTCCCATCCTTCGCCTCAGCTGACTATCAGTGCTTCCATGGAGTAACGCAGAAGCCACTGGGAGATTCAGATTCACAGAATCACAGAAATGTTGACGTTGGAAGACACCTCTGGAGGTCACCTGGTCCAACGCCCCTGCTCAAGCAGGGCCACCTAGAGCTGGTTGCCCAGGACAGTGTCCAGATGGCTTTTGAATACCTCCATAGATGGATACTCCACAAGCTCCCTGGGCAACCTGTGCCAGTGGTCAGCCACCCTCACACTGAAAAAGTTTCCTGACATTCAGAGGGAACCTCCTATGTTTCAGGTTTTGCTCATTGCCTCTAGTCCTGTCACTGGGCACCACTGAAGAAAGCCTGGCTCTGCCCTCTTTGCACCCTCCCTTCAGCTATTTATATACATTAGTAACATCTTCCCTGAGCCTTGTGTTCTCCAGACTGACCAGGCCCAGGTATCTCAGACTTTCCTCATATAGAATAGAATAGAATAGAATAGAATAGAATAGAATAGAATAGAATAGAATAGTTCATTTGGAAGGGACCTGCAATGATCATCTAGTCCAACTGCCTGACCACTTCAGGGCTGACCAAAAGTTAAAGCATGTTATTGAGGGCATTGTCCAAATACCTCTTAAACACTGACAGGCTTAGGGCATTGATTGCCTCTCTAGGAAGCCTGTTGCAGTGTTTCACCACCCTCTCAGTAAAGAAATGCTTCCTAATGTCAACTCTGAACCTTCCTGATGCAGCTTTGAACCATTCCCATGCATCCTGTTACTGGATACCAGGGAGAAGGGATCAGCACCTCTCCCTCCACTTCCTCTCCTCAGGAAGCTGTAAAGAGCAACGAGGTCACCCCTCAGCCTCCTTTTCTCCAAACTAGACAAACCCAATGTCCATAGCCACTCCTCACAGGACATGCCTTCCAGCCCCTTCACCAGCTTTGTTGCCCTTTTCTGGACAATGTTACATGCTCCAATCCCTTAATAATCTTCGTGGACTTTCCAGTATGTCCATGTCCTTCTTGTACTGGGGAGCTTAGCACTGGACACAGCAGTCCAGGTGTGGCCTCACCAGTACTGAGTAGAGGAGAAGGATCAACTCCCTTGACCTGCTGGCATTACTTTGCCTAATGCAGCCCAGGATAACATTTGCCTTCTTTACTGCAAGGGCACATTGCTGGTTCATGTTCAACTTGGTGTCCACCAGAACTCCTAGGCCCTTTTCTGAAAAGCTGCTTTCCAGCCAGGTGGCCCCCTGTGTATACTGGTGCCTTGGATTGTTCCTCCTCAAGTGCAGAACTTTGCACTTCTCGTTGTTGAACTTCATGATGTTCCTGTCAACCCATTTCTCCAGCCTCTCAAGGTCCCTCTGGATGGCAGCACGACCCTCTGGAGTATCAGCCACTCCTTCTGGTTTTGTGTCATCAGCAAACTTGCTGAGGGTACACTCTGCCCTATCTTCCAGGTCATTAATTAAGATGTTAAACAGGACTGGGCCCAGTATTGATCCCTGGGGTACACTGCTAGTTACTGGCCTCCAACTAGACTTTCTGTCGCTGATCATCCCACTTAGATAAACAATTTAGGATGAAGTGAAACGTCTCCTGAAGTGGCCAGACTCTATCCACAGACCATGGAAAGAGGGTAGAGTGACAGAAAAAAAACTCTTAGGGTACATAGCTACAACATGGCTCAGGACAGATGAGCAACTCCCATGTCTGTGTGTCCACAAGTATGTTGAGCAACTCCCATGTCTGTGTGTCCACAAGTATGTTGCCGTGTGACTGTACATATCTTCAGGACCCTCGGTGACTGACTGAATACACTGGTTTAGTACAATGAAGAACACATTTTTGGAGGGCACCTAATAAATAGATAATGATAAGTCATTCCTAACCTTATTTTACCACTATCAGTTTCCAGTTTTCTCTCTGATTGAAAACTCTGTCTCAGGCATTTTTCCCCATTTTTCTGAAGTGGATCTTATGTTACTATATTCTACTTTTGTTCTGAACTCTTCAAGAAATGATTTTTCCATTCACCCAAGTGTGCTGAAGTTCTTATAAAGTATCATCTGTTAGTTGTGTTCATGCTGTTTATTTTCTCTTCCAGCTCTTACCTCACCAAATAATTAGCCCTCAAGATACTGTACTACTTACCGTTCCTTTTTCAAATAGTGTTTAGTTAGCTTTCTTTCGACATGATAGCACAATCACATGGATTGTGAGTCCTGAGAGTGTGAATACATTTTAAAGAATAAAGTTTAATGAAAGGCAGTAGGAAGCTTGCATGACTCAGATCTATATATCTACTGCCCTTCCCTACTTAGATTTTTCAGTTTGTCCAAAAAAATAAGTCTGCCTGGTAAATGTGCTTATAAAATCATGCTCTGCACTGTAGCATGCTGTGCTGGTTTTGGCTGGGGTAGAGTTAATTTTCTTCATAGTAGCTAGTATGGGGCTGTGTTTTGGATTTGTGCCTTAAACAGTGTGGATAACACAGGGATGTTTTAATTACTGCTGAGCAGTGCTTACACAGAGTCAAGGCCTTTTCTGCCTCTCACCCCACCCCACCAGCCACCAGGCTGAGGGTGCACAAGGAGTTGGGAGGGGACACAGCTGGGACAGCTGACCCCAACTGACCACAGGGATATTCCACACCATATGACATCATGCTCAGCGTATAAAGCTGGGGAAATAAGGAGGAAGGAAGGGACGTTTGCTGTGATGGCGTTTTGTCTTCCCAAGTAACCGTTACGCGTGATGGAGCCCTGCTTTCCTGGAGATGGCTGAACACCTGCCTGCCAATGGGAAGTAGTGAATGAATTCCTTGTTTTGCTTTGCTTGTTTGTGTGGCTTTTACTTTACCTATTAAACTGTCTTTATCTCAGTCCACGAGTTTTCTCACTTTTACCCTTCCGATTCTCTCTTCCATCCCACCGTGGGGGAGTGAGTGAGTGGCTCTGTGGTGCTTAGTTATTGACTGGGGTTAAACCATGACACATGCTTTGAGGGCCTCATTCACCTCCATGTTAGTGCACATCAGCCAACCGAAGCAACATAATGAGAAATCAGGCCTGCTAGTCCTCATTTAGTTTCAGTAATTTGTTAGGTATTGTTTCTATTTCAAAATATCAATTTGGCTTTTGGGAGAATGAGAATCCAGCACTCCAGCGTCAGGCAATAGTTCTGAAGATTGCAGATATCCTGCGATATCCTTGGCTGGTGTAAATTGGTCTTGCCCCAGGAGAGCCTATGAAGCTAAAGTGATTTGTTTCAGATGAAGTTTGGCCTATGAAATACATTTCTGATCTGATAATGAACAGCCACGGTACCCAAGAGCACACAACATTAGGCCTCTTTCTCCTGCAGATATATCAGGTACGCAATAAGCAGTTTCTAAGAAAAACACATTGCTTGCCATATGTTGATTTACAGTTCCTATCAACAGGATTATTGTCATGAAGACAGCAAACTGGATTTGTCCCTACGGGTATCTACTGGTAATTCTGTCTTGAACATCCTTAGCTACCTTTATGACTGCCACACATAAGCTGTGCTCAGTTTTTCTGCTCCTGATTTTCTGCAAATGTTGCATGTGAGATGCTAAAATCAATTTTATTCTTAGTTCTATTCAACTTAATTGGATATTTTTGAGGTGGGACAGGAGATGTAATCAGTTCCTTCAAGGGGAGAGATATTTTAGCTGGTGAAAATATTCAACATTTCCCTTCACCTTCTCCAAAATGCAATGTAAAGTATTCATGTGATTTCAAAGCATTATTTCAATGACTTTTATTGTGACCTTCAATTCTTTACTCCGTTTGTGTGCTAAGTGGGGACATATGTAAATTCTCCTGTGGGAAAACAATTTTAACAGATGGGAAGTCTGTTTGAAAATTAGGAGGCTGGAGGGCTGGATGCAGCTGCAATATATGGCATGGGAAGGGGAGGGTCTCTCGTCAACATTTCCTTGAATGCACCTTAGGCTCAGGATGAAGCAAGGCAATGGGTGCTAACTGGGAAGAGAGAGGGGTACAGTACAACCCCAGACATGCACACATGGATATGTATTTACAGCATAACACCCGTTCACTGTAAATTCACGGCACTAAGCTTGCTCCCTTCTGCCTCATGAAAAAATGCCATCCATCAATCACATACAACCCATTATTCCTTAATACTTCTGGGTCTTACAGTTTCTCTGGATGTTACGGTCCTGCCCTGATAGAGGGAGGGGAAAATGTCGCTGCCAGGGATGTTTTTAGTGTGAGCTGCTGGTGATCTCACACTAAACCAGAGAAGGACTCCTAAAGGCCGTCAGCTCAATGACACTGGTTGGCTCCCCTCATCCCCTTTGCACTGTGACTGTGGCCCTATCTTCTCCTTGGGTGGAATATGTTCCCGATCAGGGCAAGGAACCTTCACTTTTAACATCATGTTTTAAAGTGCAGCTCTATTCTGAAAAGTAACTATGTAAAAATGTCACCTTCTAACTCATCAGATTTGTCACTTTAATGTGTTCAAGAGGCAGATCTGTTCACTTTAATGACAAAAGTTACTACTTTTTGCCTCTGTTAACTCTGTGGAGCCAATACAGCTAAAACATTGCACTAGATTTTATTTCTTCTCAGCTGTGTGAGAACTATTTATTAACATTCAGTCATGAAGCCAACTACAAATTCTAATTTGCAAATTCTAATTACAATCTCAGATCCACAAAGCCACCGGAGGCAGTAGATTAACAAATTTCAGGGTAGGTTTTATTTACAGACAATGGTGTTCTCAATGAAGTCATGATTTGAACAGTGTAAGTTATGAGGAAGTGATAAAAAAGGAGACTAGTTTTCCAAAATTAGGTTGGATTTACAAGGCTGATAACTATCATAAATTTGTATCAGTAGAACATTGGGAAGACCTTAAGATATAGGATGGAGCACTATCACAGCACTTAGAATCATAGAATCATAGAATCATTGGGTTGGAAAAGACCTCTAAGATCATCAAGTCCAACCATCAACTAACACCACCATGACTCCTAAACTAGACCCTGGAGTGCCACGTCTACACCTTTTTTGAATGCCTCCAGGGTAGACGACTCCACCACCTCTCGGGGCAGCCTGTTCCAATGCCTAACCACTCTTTCAGTAAAGAAATTCTTCCTAATGTCCAATCTAAACCTCCCCTGACGCAACTTGAAGCCATTTCCTCTCGTCCTATCGCTAGTTTCGTGGGAGAAGAGTCCAGCACCCGCTTCCCTACAACCTCCCTTCAGGTAGTTGTAGAGAGCGATAAGGTCTCCCCTCAGCCTCCTCTTCTCCAGACTAAACAACCCCAGTTCTCTCAGCCGCTCCTCATAAGACTTGTTTTCTAGTCCCTTCACCAGCCTCGTTGCCCTTCTCTGGACACGCTCCAGCACCTCAGTGTCCTTCTTGTACTGAGGGGCCCAAAACTGAACACAGTACTCGAGGTGCGGCCTCACCAGTGCCGAGTACAGGGGCACGATCACTTCCTTACTCCTGCTGGTCACACTATTCCTGATACAACCCAGGATGCTGTTGGCTTTCTTGGCCACCTGGGCACACTGCCGGCTCATGTTCAGCCGGCTGTCGACCAGCACCCCCAGGTCCTTTTCTGCCGGGCAGCTCTCCAGCCACTCTTCCCCAAGCCTGTAGCGTTGCATGGGGTTGTTGTGACCAAAGTGCAGGACCCGGCACTTGGCCTTGTTGAACCTCATACAGTTGGCCTCGGCCCATCGATCCAGCCTATCCAGATCCCTCTGCAGGGCCTTCCTTCCCTCGAGCAGATCGACACTCCCACCCAGCTTGGTGTCATCTGCAAACTTGCTGAGAGTGCACTCAATCCCCTCATCCAGATCATTGATGAAAACATTGAACAAAACCGGCCCCAGAACCGAGCCCTGGGGAACAACGCTCGTGACCGGCCGCCAACTAGATTTCACTCCATTCACCACCACTCTCTGGGCTCGGCCATCCAGCCAGTTTTTTACCCAGCAAAGTGTATGCCCATCCAAGCCGTGAGCTGCCAACTTCTCCAGGAGAATGCCGTGGGAGACCGTGTCAAAGGCCTTACTAAAGTCCAGGTAGACAACATCCACAGCCACAACATCCACTTCACACTTCTAGTGATTTTCTTTTCAGAAGAATTGAAACAGTCTTGTATTTTAAGTGGCACACTGAAGAGTCCATGTGAACAGGGAATGTGAACTGGTGCTTTCCTCTGGGGACTAGATTTGGGATGAAGTTTCAGATTTCAAAATCAGCTTGAGTCTTTCCTTCTCTGTGCAACATGATGTCTTTTTTCTGAAAGTCTTTCCAAACCTCTCTTTCTTCCCTGCGCCATTCGGTGAGCTTGCAAAGACATACACGCAGTCACGGAGCAGCTGGAAATCAGTGACATCCCTGGCACTATTTTTGCTGCTCTGTCCATTGTCCTAGCAACTTTCCTTCAATTAATGCATCAGGAAAATCTGAGGGGCTCAGGGTGAATGCTGACACAAGTTTGCAAGACATAAATACAGGGAAGAATTCCTTTAATGCGGCAGGAAGACTGAAAACTGACAGGAGATTGCAAGGAATAATGGGTGAGAGAGGGCTGGCTGAACATAATAAACCCCAGGCTCACACAGCCTAATCACCCTTAAATCTCTGTGCCTTTTACCTAGTACCCACTGGCCAGCTTTGGGCTTTGAGAGGCCTTTGGATTCTGAAACAAAACCCCCAAAATACCATGTTTGTACTATTTCCTTTTAATGCCTGTGGACATTTATAATAAAAGGTACTATAAACATTTCACAGTGTTGAGATACTTCTGTCTTTTCCACAAAGATATTAAAAAAAAAAAAAAATCTGTCTTTGGGAAGATCAGGATTGTGAGTAGTAAACAAATGCTTTAATTGACAACTTTGGACCCACTAATACTCTCCTAATGCTGGCATGGTTGTATTTTGTTGTAAAACAGAAGTCTGGGCAAAACTGTATTTACACTGGGGAGGAATCTTTCTTCTTACATGCAATATGGCTTTCCTTTCTCCATTCAACATTTTTCCTGGCACTAAGCTGTGATCAGTCTTTGATTCATATCAGCAGATAAAGATATGAACATTGCAAAGTAACTCAATGTTATTAAAAAGAATCCTAGGGTCCGAAAGTCCCATTTATTTTCATCTTACATTTTTATATCCAATATTATTTTAATGCTGCTTTTATTAAAGTGTCAACCAAGTGATGCTGTACTCAAGGGATTGTCAGGTCCTTTTTTATGATGCTTTCTGTTTGTCATTTTAACAGTAAGGAAGCTATTCTCTACAAAAAGTCAACATATGGGAAGGTCTTCATTTTGTAGAAGGAGTTCTTTTCCCCTGCTTAGAAAAGGGACTCTGTTCTGAGGTTTTGGAGCTCTAAGCAACGCCAAAGGTGTCACAATTACAATGATCTTCTGTAGTGGTAGAATATAAAAGTGATTTGATTCATAATCCCTTTCACTTTGATGAAATCACTGGGAAGTGCAGTCAGCGTGAATCATAACTCGGGTAGTTAAAGGCAGAGAATGTGGGAGACTGGGCTAACACAAAGAAAAGAAGAGAGGGCATAAAAGTCTCATACTGAATGAGAAAGAGCCCTTTGCTGAATTTGATTCTTGCCGTGACTTGGGGTTAAGCATCTGCTTAGTCTTGCGGTGGGATGGCTTGAAGCAGAGTCCAGTAGACCATGGGTATCTTTCCATTTAATTCTACAGGTGATGGATTACATTCTTATCGAGCACAGGGTATGATTTATTAGGGGCTACAGAATTTTTACAACCCCAGGTTTGTACATTCATTACTTGAACTACAAGAGCAAGGAAAATAACGCTACTCTCTTTACAACTATTGCAAAGTAGAAATGGGCAAACCTTGAAAAACTGTCTCATGTCTCCCTCCTTGCCCGCATAAAGCAAGTTTCTTCTAGGTTTCTAGACAGAACTCCCCTTTCCATGTATTATAGCTGGCTGGGAAGCCTTTCCAGGACATACAAATGAAACGCTTCATTCCTAAAATGTTTTTTGCTAATTATGTGATTCTGGTGTTAATGGTTTCTCTCAGCTAAAATGTACCAATAATTTTAAACCAATCTGAGAAACATTTTTATTTAAAAAAAGAAAAGACAAATATCATGCAATTGTTTACAAACATTGAGAATGTCAGTAACCATGGAAGTCAAAGTCTTCCCTTTTGCTCTCTGGGCACACACATAACCAGGCTATAAAATGAATTTTCACTTGTCTTTTCTTCTGGCCCAGAGCTCTTGCACTTGTGACTGAAAATGGCCCAGCTTTACCAGTGAAGAGGGTTGATGCCTCACTCTATGCTGCCCTGGAAATTGTGGATTTCTTTGAGGTGCCTAACTTTCACAAGTTGTGAGGGCTACATATGAGAGTTGTCTTGGTTACTTTTCTAGAACTCTCCCAAGTCCATGCTTTTGCAACACGGACATTCAGAACAGCCAAAAGGGACAATGCAAAACAGCAGCAAAAAAGAAGTGTTCAGACTCTTGCACTATTTCTAATCCCTGTTCCCTTGGCAGCACAGTCATTTCATGCAGGATTTTTGACACTGGTATAAGGACTGTGAGAGTGTTCATAGAGACACAGGGGAACCAGTCTTCAAAACTACTCAACAAAAGTCCAATTAAATGTCTTGACAGCTGTTAAACCAGCTCAGAACAATTTTGAATACACTTCTCATTCATTTGGGAATCAACTGATATAATGATGAAGAAAATGTAACAATGCATTTGTCTTCCAAGCCATGTTTTTAACAGCAAATGACAAAGCCAGGCAACAGTGTTCCTGTTGCATGAATTGATGAGAGTTAGGTGTTTATGGCAGGTGACAAAGCAGAAAGAGTACAAGCTTCATTTCCCACAGACTTGGCTGGGCCTGCAAGGCTAAATACCAAATTGTTTTCATTCAATCAACATCCAGCAGCAGTCAGAAATTGAATTCTACAAAAGACTTCTTCAGGGTCCGTAAGCTTTAGACACCCTTAAGTGCCACATTTAGAAGGTAACCACAGGAAGAAAGTCTGCCGAAAAAAGAGAAGGATAAGGCAAGTCATCTCCTTAGGCTGGAGATATTTATGTTTATTGACTTAATTGGAAACATCCTGATTATAGTAATTAATGTAAAATCAGTAAGAAGTTCTATCAATTCTAATGGAATCTTTGCACCTTCGGAAAAAAAAAACCAAACCCATTTTTACATACGTAATGTAACATGTCCCCCTTTGGCTACATGTCCCCAGATTTTGGCTAAGTACTTTACTACCTTCTCTGCCAACTATCTCTTTATTAGCATCAGACCATATAAATAATTTTTATGATCACAACCAAAAGGCCGTAGGGTGACAAGTGGACTGGGTAGATGAGTGTATCACTTTCATGGAGATGAGAAGACCAAAGGAAACATTTCTATTTCTGTCATGGATCACATCATGAAATATTAGGCTGTATCATTCATTCTAATGCCCCAACAACTGCTCTACTTCTTCATTTAGAAGAAGAGGAAGAAATGTATCCTCATAACTCTCTTTGCCATAAGGCTTTCTTGTCCTTCTCATAACCCCCTCTGCCAGTTGCTCTACCTGAGGCTGGGAGGCCAGATGGGACTTCATCTGGGGATGGGGTGTGCAAAGCTCTCGCTTCCCTTTCTGTTGCTGATCTAGGAGTCAGGTATATCCCTGCAGTTTCAGATACAGAAAGTCTGCCAAAGCCTGAAATCAATCCAATAACCAGGCCCCTACTCAATGACTTTCTTCTGAAACACCCTCCTTATGCAAAGCAGCAGCCAGCTGATGGGGGAAGCTGTGAGCATTAGTGGGACTCTGGAGGTGCCACTTTCTGTGACTGCAGGGAGGTGAATTAAGGGGTGGGGATGCAGTTCTCCACTCTGATTTTGCTTTGGAAAAGCTCTTGTGCAAGAAAATCGTTTGAGAGTAACACTAGATAAAGCAGACATTGTGATGAAGTGAACTTTGATTGTTTGATTGGAAGGTAAACTTTCTGTGGCCTTTTTTTCAATGTGATTTTTTGGAGAACAGTAAAATTTAAAGGTTTGGAAACTGTATTTCTCTTGGTGGATTATAAGTACAGAATATATATATGTCTAAATACAGGCCATGAGTATTTTCCAGTGATGCCTCCATCTTATTCTAGTACTCCATTTCTGTCTCTAAGAAAGCTATTCAGGAGTCATGGACATTTGAATATTTGCCTCTCTACTGTGATTCTCAATAAAGATACAAATTAGTGTCAATGGTGATGATGTTTTATCACAGTATGGACACCCGTCCACTAGAAACTGGACTGAAACCAGCAGATAGTAGTCATGATTTCCAACCACTTCAGTGCTGGGCAGTATTCAAGTCAGTGACACAAAACAAAAAGCTCGGTCACCCACTACCAATCACCCAAAAGTAGTCTCTCTGAATATATTTAATTCTTCAACATTGATTAAAATAGCTTCATTAAAAAATGTATTCAAGGGCCCTGGAGTTTTAGCCTCTGATGCTTTTTATGTAGGCCAAAGAGTACTTGTTCTACAGGATTGAAGGAGGATTAATCAGCAAATTGGCTGCAACTTCCTTCAGAAACAGATGCTGATTTTTAACTACTGTATTTTAATGGTATCTCTGAACCTGAGATTTGATTTTGTGGCATTCAACATGTGACTCATAACTTTGAATTATGCATTTTATCTTTTCTTCTGATTTTAGTTTTTACCCACAAAGAGCTCAGTCACTCCCATATAAAACTAACTGGCATGTTTCTAAGGCTCTTTTCGTTGGTTTCATTTCTTATTATTCATCAGGACACCCAGAGTCCAGCCCCGGACTGAGCACTTCTACCTGCCTGAGCACCTCTCATATCTTTGCCAACTGGCCTGCCAAGTCAACTGTTCCAGAGTCTCTCACTTTCTCTCTCCAGTTTTTGCTTCACTTTTGAGACTTCAGAAGCCTTGCTTTCCTCCCGGAGTGGAACAGCAGTATTTTTTGAATGCTTATCCACCAGGAAATCTATCTGCTGATCTACTATGCTGTCTCTTTGTGCTGCCACACTGGTGCATAAAAAGCAATTGTGACCCAGATTGGGAAAGACCTTTCTGCATGAGAATCTCTGGCAGACAAATTGCTCCAATATTTTAGTTGCCTGACTTTTATTCCCCTTTCTTGCTATTTATAGGACCACAGGATAGTTCAGTTTGCAAGGGACTTCATATTTCTAGTGCAACCTCCCGCCCCTAGCAGGATCAGCCTCCAGCTTGGTGTCCTCCCACCACACACCACTTCAAAGAGGCTGGCTCCATCCTCACTGTAGGTGCTGGGGGGCTTCTCTTGGGTGCCCCCCAAAGCTGTGTCCTCTCCAGGCTGAACAAGTCCAGGTCAGGTCCCTCAGCTTCTCCTCATAGGGCAAATGCTCTTCTCCCTCCCATTGTAGTGGCTGCTACTGAACTCCCTCCAGTTTATCAATGCCTTTCTTGAACTGGGGAGCCCAAAACTGAATCCAGTAGCCTAGATGTGGTATAAGTGCTGAGCAGAGGGAGTAATCACTTCCCTTGCTCTGCTGGCTCTGCTTCTATTCATACAGCCCAGGATACCATCGCCCTTCATTGCTGCCAGGCACACTGCTTGCTCACGCCCAGCTCACCGTCTACCAAACTCAGAGGACACCTACAGCAGAGCTGCCCCACAACAGAGCCAGTCCATCCCTAGTCTGTGTTGCTGTCATTGGTTCTCCCTGCCTAGGGGCAGGACTTTGTATTTTTCCTTATTGAATTTCACAAGGTTGCTGTCGGCTGTTCCTCCAGGCTGCCCAAGTCCTTCTGAAAGCAGCCCTGCCCTTGAACATGTTGGCTGCACCCACACTTGGCTGTCAGCTGCAAAACTTCCTCCAGTTCCTCTAGGCAGTCTCTTCTTCTGTCTTTTCACAACCTCCCTTTTCCTAGATCCCATTTGTTTTTATTTTAACTGCTTACTAAGCACAAGGTAAATAGCATTCTGCTCTGCTGTTAGAGCTGGCAAGCAGAAGACTCCCTGTTTTAATCCAGATCACAAACCTTACACAATCCTTTCCCATTCATAACATCCAACCACATGGACCTGGAGAATGTAAATTTGCTCACTGCTGCAACAAGGCGTTTTTCTAACAGCAGTGTAAAACCTTAATCAAAGCTTACAAGAGCAGGGAATGCAACAGTGTACTTTTGTAATGCATCAGTAAGACCAAATGCCACCTCTTTCAGTGCCAGCTGATTAGTCTAATCTCAGGCAAACCAGCTAGTAAACTGTGCTATGAGAGTGTTTCCAAACTGGATTCCTTTCTCTGATATGCAAATGGTTCTTAAAAACTTTCAAAATGCTATTTTTATTTTAATGGTTAGATTTTTTTAGTCATAAGCAGGCTTTTGTAATCTTCATTAATATGTATTTTAAACACTGATGATTCTCAGATCAGCGTGGTTCACAGCTTCTGACAATTTTAAATGAAGAGTTGGTCATCCTATATTTGCCTGAGATTTCTGGTTTATCGTACTAATTAAAGGATCATTAATTTTAAACACATTAATATATGCAAAGCTCCCTGTAAATACAAAACTCAAAGCTCAATTACTGTTCCATATTTTACTGTTCCCCTGTGGAAAAAATAGGGTAGGGGTCACTTTGTTCTAAAAATACACAGAGAGTATATTTTGCAGCTCAAATATATGTCAGCAAGTATTTATGAATCAAAATAGGATAACACCAAATAGATGATACTAAAAATGTCAGTGAAAACATTAGACTGGAAATACACCTCCTATTTGTTTGTCAGCCAAATACTAAACCTGGACTAATGCTTCTCCTTTGCCAACCCTGTCTGTTTTTTCAAGCCTGTGATTAGCATTAAAGAGGAAATCATGTGTTCTATGTGCCTGTAAATATTCACATATCCCATTTCCCTCAGCTGCTTTTTTGTCTCCTGACTGAGATATATGGATGTTCACCTGAAAAGCAAATGCCTGACTGTCATCACTCATGTCTGAATGCCAACTCCAGAGCAAGGAGAAGCCAAGGCTCTTGAAATAAACAACAGTCAGGGAAAGTTTCGACAAGCATCCAGGAATTGTACCTCTGACAGTGGCCTCTTGAAGACAAGGCTGTTCCCTTCCAGAGGGCACCAACTGAAGAGGGAGATCAGTGTCAGGCTCAGAATCTGTGTCCTATCTCCAGACACCACTTATCTGTTGTATTGGCAATGTCCAAAACAAAACTAAAAAGATAGCAACATGAACCAAAGGATACTAAGGACAGCAGCAAAAGCATTATATAGAAATACAATTCCTATTTATTTGTCAACCCCATCCAGAACCAGGTCTACTGCCTCCTTTTTCCAAGCGTCATTCAACATCATACATGTTTGGAGATCCCTGGGGCGATCAAATTGTGGGATGCTTTCTCCCTGTGTTCTCCAGGGAATAAGGAACTGCAGGCTGACAATTTTTTAGCTGAGTACATCTTATTTGAGCATATTTAGATTCGCAAACCTTCATTCACTACCTCAGATTGGAATAAGTTAGGATTATTGGCCCTAGGTGTCTATAGGACTCCCAGGCAGTTCCACCAGCTAGAGACAGGTTGGGAAATGGGATGGCAGTGGCCATCATCTTTCTCTTTGAACTTTGCCTTCACCATCGTTATGCAGTGCTGCATGTTGGCTGTGCCACTTACCTAGCAGATGTCTTTGATGGTAGGAATCCTCTGTGCATTACTTTTTTTCAGAACAAATGTTGAAATCCATCAAACAGCTTTATTTCAATACGCAAGGGTCTGTGTCATTTGTGCATTGCTAAAGCACATATCTAGAGTGGTAAAAACATAGTTTGCACTGAAACCGAACACACCTAAATTAAGGTGAAGGTCCTCAGATGCTATCCTCATTGATATTCCAGCACTACACGTACAAATGAATAGATGTAAATATTTAAGCTAGGTTTTGTACAGAAACAACCCTACAGAAAGAAAGAAGAGATATCAAGCTCCTAGCAGCTCAGACCAGAACTATTTCATATGCTGACTGGATTTGCTCTTGCTGTGAGTAGTTAGTTCACTATAGAGAAAAACAGTGTGATTAGCGTGAGAAAACTTACTTTGGATGGTATAAGAACTACCTGTAACATCTGAGACGGTCCCATCAAGCACAGATATAATGCACCCTAGAACCCTGTTTTTCAGCTCCCTGGGTTTTTCATATAGAAAATGCACTACACTTATCAGATCCTTTTCCATTTGCAGCATGAATTGCTCCCCTCAGCTTACAGTCTTCTGTAGATCTTTAATTTTTCAAAAGCAATTCACTGCAAACTCTCTTTCTGTTTCAAGAGAAAAACAAAGAGAAGATGGAGAGAAAAGGACGGGCTGAGGATGCCATAGCCAAAGACACAAATGTCTTTGCACTAGGACATTCTCTCACCACGCTGGTCAGAACAAGCAATCTAACCAGTAATGGCTTTTGTAATCAGCATGCCCCATGTTGCATTGTAGTCTGGCCTCTGTCTAACAAAGTCATTTAATGCCCTGTGAGTTAGTTAACCCTTGTGTAAAATCAGCCCAAAAATATAGATTTTTCAGTACCTCACAGAAAAGCTGTTAGATGTAATTTATGTTTGCCGGAATTCTAAAGACATTTACAAGAACATACTTGAGAAATTATTGTCATTGAATTATCAAAATCGTGTTTTCAGTGTAGGGTCATATGAGATGTGAAAACACTTTCAGTTATGTAATTCATAATGAGAATTTTTAGGATCTTCAGCCTCCAATACCAAAGAACCTGATCACCAACAGTATTTATTGAAGTTAACTGCAAAAATGGTTCTGTGAGGTAGAGAAGGTCTTTTATCTCATTTTTATAAATGGGAGTCTGTCTTGCAGACAAATGGACATAAATCATGCTGTGGCACACTGGGGAGGAGAAGGCAGAACAGGGAACAGAAATTTAGGGTGGAAGTCATCTCAGCACTTCCAACATTAAATATCCAGTCTAAAATCATCTCCGAGAGAGCAAGAGAGACATCTCCCGAGCACAGTGCGTCACACGCTAAGATGGATGGCTGGGGCACACTGCCCTCTGAAAATGTCTCTCCCCACTGGTCCTGACAGGAGCTCAGCTAGCCCAGTCAGTGAGCCTTCTGTCAGCTGTAGCCTGAAGTCTTACCTTTAGTACTGCTGCTTCGGAGGTGACCATGGCAGTACCTACCCATTGGGCTGCCTTGCTTGTGTAGCCTAGGTCATTTCTCCAGGCAGTTTATTAAAAAAAAAAAAAAAAGAAGCAGTAACCACGTCAAAACTGGCCATTGTGTTCCATTTTTAAACCAAAACTATTTTGTTAATCAGGATACAATATACCATTTCATAGAAGAAGCAAATGTTCTTGAACATAACCAAAATAAAATGCCTTGCCCGGGCAGGAAAGCTAGCAGGTTAGACCATTCTGCTCTGTAGTGTCCTCTGGGGAGACCTACAGCATTCACTCTGCATTTATTTTTAGGGGACAGGCTGTGCTAGCCACAAGAGAAGACCAGCACTGAAATTGCAAACCACATACATCACAGATCCCTGTTCCCACGCAGAGAGGACTCTTCAGTAAAGTCAAAATATTGTTGGTTCAGTTGCATCAGCCTTTCTCTAGCTCATGCTGTGAGTCCTGAAGGGAGACAAGGAGTCATGCTGTTCTGCTTACTCACGCAAAGGAAACTAAAATCTGTTATGAAATAATAAATGCAGTATGAAAGAACTAATGCCAGTCTAATCACTCTGCAAATCTTGATCTTAAGTGGCAAAAATGCCTGTGCTGCTCAGTGACAAAACCCAACACTGAAGCCAAGTGGGGATGAGAAACACAAATGCTTTAATACGCCCTGTTCTTCCGTTCCATTCCAAAGTCTTGGTTCCAAAAACTGGTTCATGTCTGCATTAGTAAGAAGTGACATGCAATAGGAGTGAATCTGCAGAGCAGGACAGCAGGTGCTAAGGATCTGCAGGTCACACTATCCCTATTTCAGGGAGCAGTACTTCAGGTAGCTCTAGTCTCATCCCATGGACTGAATGCCCACAACTGGCTGGAACACACTAAAGGCTCTCCTGAAGCCCATCATTTTGTTTAGTTCAGCTGGCATGCTCAGAGACTGCTCCGTGACCCAGAGCAAGGTGCACAGGGACAAATGGGAGATTTTCTTCAAAACGTATCCTCGGTCTGCACTAAAGCACTGATCTAGATTCACTAGGCATTGTTTTCAGAGACTTGCTGGCAAAAAAACCTGCATGGCTGGGCAGTTGACTTTCTGTGGCTTAGTCTATACTACTGAAATTAGGCTGTCAAAGCCACCTAACAAACGTGCAGCTCATACCCAAAAAAGGAACTATTTTATAGGCAGCATTACACCATATTTCTAAACACTAGCCTCTATATTGGCATCTTTTACCAGAATAAACTGCCTACAAGGTTGCATTTTCCTCACTCTGCACTAATATATCTACTTTAGCAAGAATTTTTCATTTAGACATTTCATAAACTCTGTGAAGTCTACGCCATTCTGAACCAAGAAAAAAAATCCAGGAAGGAATCAAAGTATCTAAACCTTCCCCTGGTGGACCAGAACGCTTCCTACAAACACATATGACTCCAGCAAAACAAATCTGACCTCACACACTGAATGCCTGCTCCATGCCAGTCCTAGCTGCACTAATCGGATATTTGTGTGAGCTAGAATCTGCTTCGAGTAATGCTTAAATAATCATGGAAAGAATGTGGCCCAACTGTGAGAAACCTTTAATCCTTTTCCCCCCCAAAAAATGCAGGTGCACACAATAACACTCTGCAAAACTTTAAACACATCTTTCCTCTGACTTTTTGTGCTCTTCCACTCCTTTTGGTACATAACTGATGCCCTGTGTCACATTATACATGAATTAACGTCACTTTCTTCATAGCATTAGGTTACCTGAGAAGCAGACAAGAAGTCTGTTTTGATATCTGGGGTCTGGATCCAATAAAAGGTACGGGTACTTGAAAACAAAGCACTGCAAGGCCTCTGCCAGGGCTCCTGGCTCTTGGGGTGAAACCCAGAGCTGAGATTTGGCTTCAAAGGGGCAGTTATAAAAGAGACATTATACCTTCAGTAGTAGTCATCTAAGTCTTGTCATTAGGAAACACTAAGCACAATGGAAGGTCTTAAACCCTGTCCCTCAACAGAGTTCAACTGAGGCAAGACTGAAGGAATATACCTTCATATATATTTTCATATACATACATGCGTACACACACACACACACATATATATATACGGTCTGCATCCACAGCATAGTGTCCTGCTCGCTGGACAGAAAGCTACAGCTGGTCTTTGCAAGGATGGAGACAGTCCCTTCTTTGCAGTAAGCAGAGTTGAAGGTGCCAAGGTGGCAATGTAGAAAGTAAGAAATGGAGGCCACTTCCTTCTTCAGCT
Organism: Fregata magnificens; assembly: GCA_013389945.1. Taxonomy (NCBI): domain Eukaryota; kingdom Metazoa; phylum Chordata; class Aves; order Suliformes; family Fregatidae; genus Fregata; species Fregata magnificens. Next base: position 99,271 of record WAAD01039259.1, read on the forward strand.
TGTGTGGTTGCAAACACCTTCTAGTGGCTTCTTCTAAGTCTACAAGCGAGAAACCTAATCTGGATGTGGTCAGCGTCCATGCCTCTTCTTGACTTGATCACACTACATAGCAAAGCTCTTCAGACTCTAGGCAAAATCAGAGAGCATGTGCACTTCAGAAAGTGTGGTACTCAGGGTACTTACTTACCTGCAAAACGGAAGACTCGGGCTCTGATATTAATATCCAGGATCCTTTCTGGGATTTTATCCAAATGAATAAACAGCCAGATAACTGGTACCACATCTGCCCTGCCCTCCAGAAGGCACCACCATTACAGAGGAAGACTGATCCCTGTTCCTGTCCTTCTGGCTCATGAAGCTTGCATTTTTGTCCCTACAGGTCCCAACACAACGTCCTGCAGAGCCACACAGTGATCTGCTGCAGTTAAGGTAGAGCCAAACTTGCTGAATGGGAGCACTGGTGGCCCTGGTCTCCTGAGAGACTGTGCCAGCCGTCAGTGTGCAGAGGAGGACCTCCTTTGTCAGCTGCATGTTTGAAAGTGAATTATCGTTTTCTGGGAGAGATAAACAGCTGGATGCTCAGTTCAGACTAAGTGGTAACATTTCCAGCCTTGCAGCCTTGTACTGGAACATAACTTTGGGCACTTGAGAATATTTTGTCACTAAAACTCAGGTCTTTCAGCTGCTTCAGCAAGTTAGGCACCATGGGGAGGGAAAGGAGAAGTGCTCCTTTGTACCAAATTACATGTAGCCTGCATTCGAAGTTCTAATTACATGTTGCCTGCATCCAAAGTTCTTCAATACTGTTTTGTTCCCAAAGCACTTGAAAGTCAAACTGGGCAAAATGCAGCAGCATGAGACTTTTGCAATCACCATTCAGGAACTTCTTAACCGTGCCTTGATCTTGTTTTACACAATGATGTCCTGTTCCAGATCCAGCCTAAATTCTGATGAGACAAATCCCCAGCAGGAAGGCCAGAAAAAATTGATCCCAGGCTGTGATCATCAGCCATCAGCTTCTGGAATATATGGATGCAGCTCACACAGGTTACAGGTGTTTCCGGTCTAGTGACACATGAGCACATCTCTCTAGAGATGCTGAGACAACAGCTCTCTAGTTACTGCATGAAATCTGGCTGGCTGGTTGCTTGGACAGAATAAAAGTGTGATGTTGGTAATGCAATAGAATGCTTTAAATCTGGAGCTGTGCGTAGAGCTATAGAGGTGATTCTTTGCTTGCTGCCCCACCTTCACCACACTTTTATTTTCTCCAGATGGTTCTAATTTTGGCTGAGTCCAGTTCTTCTTCTGGCTGTCAATGCAACAGTTGAACTACACTCAGGAGGTCAGGCTAGACTGCCAGACTGTCTGGCAGTGATGCTCCTTGGAGAACTGTATCTGGCCCTTTCTCCATTGGAGGGACTAGGATGCTCTTCAAAATGCTGTAGTACTGCATTTTCAGAGAGGGAATCCCCGCATGGTTTCTGAACAGTTCTGCTTAATGATGCACTACAGGGCAACTCGATGACAAGCTTAATAAATTGCTCCAGGGCTGAAAGTCCAGTGGTACTGAGCACCTACAGAAGTTTATCTGAAATCTTGCATCTTTGTACAATGCAGATGGAGAACATGTGGTCAGTTACCCAAATTTGTCACCCCATTGATGTCAGAGCTATACTCAAGTCTGGCAGAGATATCACCTGGAATGGCTTAACTTAGGGTTTCTGCAGTAGTCTGTTACTGATTGACCAGCTTGGAGAACTGGGTTTCATATTTGGAAGGGTCAAGGCATGAACTGGCAGCACACACTTGACTTCAGCTCCAGGCACTGCTTGGAGCTAATCAAATTCCTACCTGTTTTATGGGAAAAAAGTGCACCTTGCATTTTGTTCCATCTTTTTAAAAGGGGAGAAGAAAAAAAGGGGATGCTTCAGACCATGGCACTACTCTTTTTCTTCCCTTAAAACCAAGGGCTGGAATCACGGCTCATTCTGCAGGAGCACCTGCATCATTTCTGGGGCATCTGTGATAATCGGGCAGCACAGGCCACTTACACATAGCAGTTTCCATAGTCCTCCACAAGCAAGGAACAAGACCATTACAGCTGTCTTCTGCAAAGCCCTTTGCAAAAATTGTGGAGGAGAGACAGATTAACATGAAGGTATTCTTAAACAACCCTCTGATATGGCCAGTGGGAAACAGCCTGGTCTGTGTATCTCACATAGACACACTGTTAAAAAAGGTGAGTGAAATGCATTTAAGCAGGTAGCTGGAATAAACTTGATTTGAAATACCTGATATTGTTCTTTCTACTAATTTTATATGCAAAGTAAAATGATTTTAAATGAGTTTCTGATGAAAGAATAAAGTTATAAATAAAGCTTAGAACCAAATGGTGAATTATAATGAACTACTGAATGAAGAAATCTGCTCAGTACAGTTTATTAATCAAGCAGTTGGAGAAAACCCATTTACCTTGGGTTTGTGAAAGTAAAGTGGTCTTCACCAGAATATTAACGTTCCTGAAGTAGTTTGTACTGAGAGAGCAAACAGACAGAAGAGGCACAAATAAAACCTGCTTTCTCTCTCCACATCTTCCCTTTTCCTGGAGAGGATAACAAATTACCCAGGTTTCCCTAAATGTAACATTGGTCATTAACATACCTAGAAACTTTTAACTGAAAACAACAGCACTTTTTTTGTATGACTTTTCTCAGAAACACACCTGTCCATCTTGGACAGAGAAAACATTTGCATTACCAGAGGACAGGAACTGCACTCTAATATCCTTCTGAGTCTCTGGGAAGACAAACTGATCTCTCCTAACTTTAGATGTCCAAGCAACAGACACCAGCATCTGACCTAGCTGAGAGCTCCTTTGGTAAGGAGGGAAATAGATACTTTAGAGCACGACAAATGCATACTTCAGGGTGAGATGAAGTGCACCTTAGAAGCTCTTGTTTCTTTCCATTGACCATAAAGAAGCTCTAGATGGTAAACTCAGATATAGATGTCCACCCTGTAGATGTCCACAGCTAGTCACTGAAGTCCACAGTAGGGGAATTGTGGCATGCATCCCTGGGTGAAGCTGAGAAAAAAAACTGTTACTCTTCACACTCTTATGAGCCCAGAAATGGACAAACAACGGTTATTAGGCCTCTCCTTCTGCCATTTCCTGCTTTGTACTTCAAGGCCCATATCTTGTGACAATTAGCACAGGTGGCTGACTGTCATACTTTGAGTAATCCACAGATTTCAAAGGTAAAAATGCATATGTGCATGTTTTAGCATGATTAAGGCCTACACACAAGTCATTTCAATATTCCCATGACAGTTTAATTATAGAAAATGGCCACTGAATCTGCAGTGTCTGTTAAAAGGCTAAAATAAGGGTTGGGAAGCAAGAAAGAATTTACGTACTCTAAAGGGCTTTTCTCTAGTCTCTATTTACCTTCTCCCATGTAATTTCTATCATCTTTCTCAGTAAAGTTACTCTAAATAGCTGTAAAACCAGATTAAACCTCTTATATGGACACTGTTATTCAGAAAGAAACAGGGCTAAATTCAGTTTCATTTACATCACTTCTAAAGTCCAAAGGGAAGCAAATTATAGTGACTGAAAGTAAGTTTCATTTTGCATAATAGTTTCCACTGGCATGGGGGATTAATATAACTTCAATAATCAATTTCAAAATCACTATGTTTAATTCAGATCATTTTCCCTCAACATCAAAACGTAGACAGGCTCTAAATGGTAGTTATTTGTTATAGTGCATAAGCCCTTAAGAATGGATTAAGAATACTCTTTAAAAAATAAAAGAGAGTCAACTTCAGTTGCCAGAGAACCACAAGATGAAATGCAGTGGTTCTCAGTCAGCCATTAATGATGGCCAGCATCATTAGGCATGCTGTGTTTCACTAACAGTCTGCTGACACAACGCACTGTTGTGTGATAACAGAGTGGTGCAAAACACAATTTTTAAAGCAGCATGATCACACTGAATTTGGATGACCTGATTCTGTAGCGCTTGAAAAGGTCAGTTTGCCGAGCTCCACACCAAAGACATCCTATCTCGTAGGTCACAGATTAGACTTTAATACAAGCTTAGGTTTTAGAACAGCTTTCGCGTTCTAAAAATGTTGTCAAGACATGGGATTGAACTGTTAATTTGGCAGGACATTGTTCTTTTCACTAGCACTGTGACATATGGGGGTGGAGGAGGAGGAGATATGGGAGGGAAAGGTGGTCGTTTTCAATCCCTACTCAGATCCCTCTCTCTTTTTTTTAACACAGTCATCCATTGCAATCCCTCGTTGAATAAACTTGGCAATCACAGGGGCCAGATGTCAAAGCCTGACTTTGACTGTAACTCACCAACACTGGCATTTGGCTGTGCCATTGGCTTATTCATGGGCAGCCTATTACTTATTTTAAAATCCTAAAGCTATTGAGTTAGCTTCGTTGTCTCTCTGCATTCAATTCAATTATTTGCAAAATAGCCATTTTCTAGCCACAGAAAATTCCAAGAAATGGCCAAGAATCTGTAACGCCATCCTTCTTTTTTTGTACTCAGATGGATCAAATATTATATGGTTATTAAGCTACTTCCTTAGTAATCTAAAATCACTAATCCTGTTATTGAATCCAAATACCTCAATCCATAAGCAATTTGGAGAGCTCACCCTAGTCTGCTTTTGTGTTTGCAAATTTATTGTGGATGCCTGTAAACAGTAAAGAAATGTCACAGTAACTTGTGCATTAATAGGGTCAGGCTCAGAGGTGGCTATATATGAAAACTAATTAGAACAAAAGTCTTGGAGGATGTGAAAGTATTTCTCTGAATTGCTGCTCTATTCAACAGCTGCAGATGTGTACCAGAGATTGCCACCTTCTGCAGGGAGTCTCAGTTTTCTTACACAAACTCTTGAGCATGAACAGGGACAGCTGAGCTGGGCCCATAATAAAAGGGTTTGAAGTCAGATTCCTTTTGTGGAAAGAGCAATCTGCTACCCAATACATTTGAGATACATCTGTGGAGCTATATGTTGCTGCCCAGTGATAGGGGAGGGATGTGGGAGATGTGTCACCATTCCAGCTCTTATAAAAGAAAAATGAAAAGTATTACTTGGAGAAAAAAATGCCATTATTACCAAGAAGAATGAAGATTGCAAGGAAAAAAAAAGCAATTGAAAGAAAATGCATTACAGTATTGTTTTTAAATATTCATTTCTATGAACTAAAGCTACTGTTCATTTTTATTGACTAAAGGTGCTTCTCATTAATATTGGAAACCTCTATACAGAACCTACTACATTTTAATTATTTCTTGCCCTGCCCGGGATATTAATGTTGTGATTACCCTTGAAAGAGTATTACCGTTGGTGATTTATGCAAAACTCAGCCAGTTCTATGACTCTAACAGTTTGAATTAAAACAAGCAATGGAGGAAGTATGCTGCTATCATGTAAGCTGTAGATCATCATTATTTTCAGTAGTTGCTGTGGTCAGTGTACTTAAAGCATTACCTTCAGTCAGTGTTCTGGAACTCTTCCTTTCCTCTAGCAGCAAATCACTAAAGGAGAAAAAACTTTGAGATTTGGCTCCACAGTCTTAGATTTAGGACTGTAATAATCCCATAAAGTAATGTGTTTCATCTGCTGCACTTTGTTTAGATTCAGCTTTTCAGGCCAATGCTTTTATAGTTTAACTGTTAATGGCTGAGCTGGCCAGAAAGTGTGTTTAATAGATACAATTTTCTGATTGTGTTAAGCTCTATATGATCCATCTCACGGCACTCTGTGCTGCTGGATTTAATCATAAAGTATTTGTACCCACTGAAACTGAGTTACTGCAGATGCTCAATAGACTCATTTATCTCAATGACTTAAGATATGTGGAGGTCAGAGGGTGTCACCATGAATCCCAAGGATCTTGTTTCTCTAATTACTAATTTGGCTATGGCCATTTTAAATCTCCTCTAGAGTTGGCAGCTCTTTCCTAAACCTATTCCAGAGCCTGTCAGAGCTTGCTTTCCTAGTCAACAAGGGGCCATTCTGCTTTCCTGGACAATGAGAGGTCAGACCATGACGCCTGATCTTACTGGCAGCTTTGCTTTAGTCTATCCAAAATACCAGCTACTTCACTGTCTTAAACCACGATCACTGAATCTTTGATATGATCTAACTAATTTGTCAGGGAGCCTATGGCTACCACACAATATTTGCCATTTGATTATGCCATGAGAGAGGCACAGGCTGTGGAGGCAGCAGCCGGTAAAAAGTGAAGCTTTCACATGGCAGACCTGTTGACAACATTAAGCAGATGTTTGTCATTCGTAAAAAGAACATTTCTCTGTTGTCCTCCTGGCTGTGGTCAGTCCCACTGGAAGCCATATGAAAGTTGTAGTATAAAGACAACATCAGAGCAGTGATGCCAAGGGACAAAGTGAGGAAGGTTTTTTTTATTCTGTTTTTTCTTACTGTCCCAGTGTAAATAAATAAGACAGATACTGAAATACCTCATGGCAAATCTCAGTTTAGGTTTTCTCCACAGGAAATGTGGTAAAAAAAGGATAATATGAGGCCACAGTTGTCATCAGTGATGACCCACCCCCCAGGAGATGTGCCTTCCCCTCAATCCTGTTTTTACTCTACACTATAGCTACCAAGGCATCCAGGTGTGAAAATGCTGATCACAAATGTGAGTTAAAAATCCAGGTTCCTGGATTCGTAAGAACTAATCAGCTTAAAAAAGGAGTCACAGAAGTCAGCACGCTGTGTGAAGGACATCTTGTCCAACCAGAAGGAAATGTAGAAACAGTGACTGAAATCTTGTCCTTCTCTTGTCTTTAAAGCACATACTTGCATTTTTAACTTACTCACTTGGTTGAGAATTGGTTTTACAGTCTAAAATAATGGTGAAAACTGTGCTTTCTCTTAAAATACGACTGCTGAGTCATATAAGTCATATGACTGCCTTGTCATATAAGACAAGGCAGCATTGTTCATTTCTTGTACAGAAATGAATGAAATAGAGACTCCGTTCAGCAAGGGAATGGCCTAGGTCCCCTGCAGCCTGGGAAGGTTCAAACTCACCATCCCAGGAAAGAAGCCAAACGCTGGGATAGCACCACTTTCTCTATCGCCTTCTGAAACCAGGGAAATAACAAGGAGGAATACGAGATTCATTCCTCCAGCCTTCTGCAGCTTTGGGCAGGGTGAAGACCCTCTGTTGTGAGATGGGATATAATGGAGTTCCCTCAAGGCAAAAAACAACTTGGGCCCAGGTCTCTGGCTCCGTGGGTGGGTACCAGCATCTATCTGTTCCATAAAAGGCATTGGGTTGCACATCTGTTATCAACCTGAATGAGTTTTGGTCCTTCAGAAGAATACTTACAGTAACATATGTTCAGGAATATGTTTTGCAGCCAGAGCGAATAAAGGTGCTTCCCTGCAAACCTCACTTCAGTTTCTGGCATCTGGAGATGGACAAGAGTTTTGACTCAGCCCTTCTTAGTGTTTCTTGTTGGCTAGCACTAGACAGTGTCCTCCTCAGTGTGAGGTTTTGAGTCCCCAGACACCGTTGGGGGTATGCACGGGGTATGCTACATATGCCTTTCAGCTTCCACTGTGGGGCCAAAGCATCCATTCCGTGCCTCTTCTCTCCTACACCTTCTCTTTTCACTAGAGAAAAAGTCAAACGCTTTCTTATATTACACACGGTTTACAAAAGCACTTCCTCATTTCCTGTACTGACAGGGAAATTTGGTGAGGTAACCTGGAAAAAACTATCTGAAGACACAGTACAAAGAAGATAGGGCATGAGGAAAATATGTAAAGAGAACACAGAAAGCTACTAGTTTAAGCCCTATTACCGTTACTCAGTATGGTGTTGGTGAAACAGTGAAGAAGTCATCACAATTATCTGGAGTTAGAATTACAGAGTCTTTCATGAAAACCCCCACATGTGTGTACACCAGTGTGTAAACTCAGGAACATATCTGCTGATGGCTACTGAAGAGAAGTTTTAGCTGTCTTTGAAAGGACCCGGATGTGCGCTTGCTGTGCTCCATTCAAACAAGTATGTGAAGTCATCTAAAACATTCTCTTTCTCTGCTTGATCATCATTACAGAGTTTTTTGTGATACATTTTCCTTGACAGAGCCGTGAGTTATCATCCTCCTCTGTGTACAACACTTACTGCGGGCAGGAACCACAAGGAACAACTTACCACCTCGTCATTAGGCAGATTATTGCTATCCAAAGACCGCTTCATGGGCACTGTGATCAGACCCAGAGAGTGTGCTCACACCACCTGGGAGTGTGTAGGTTGGCACCCTCTCCTCATCACTGGAAAGAAGCACCAAACATCTTTTCCCATCTGCATTGTAGGTGATAGTACCTACCTCCTGCTGGCTGAGATCACACAGTATTTGCCATAACAAGTTGAATAATGGCTTCAGCACCAACTATTTAATGAAGGAACATATGTACTTTTCAGTGGCTGTCATCAAGATAGGTACCCTCGGTGTTGACACTGAGAGCATCCCAAGTGCTGTCAGAATAGCTGCACTTTGAATCACAGCTTCTGGAAACTTTTTTTTTGGCACAGCAGGAGAGGAGCCTCTGGATCGTTCTCCAGCCTGACACCACCGTGGGCCGTAGGCACATTTAGAGAGTGAGGGAACGTTCTCAATGCAGCATGTGGTTTATCACAAAAAGGCAAGCTGCAGTACTCTAAAAAGCAAGCGGCCAGCCCTTAAGTCTTTCCCCATTGTACTGGCTCTGGCTTAGCCCCACACAGCTCACGGCCAGACCAGTGACCTCCACCAACCTGGCCCAGCAGGGTGACCATGCCAGGCTACTGCTGTGGACCATGGGTACAGCTGACCTGTTCTGGCCCCCATGAAAAAATGGCAAGGAGAGACAGCATGTACAGAAGTTGAACAGCTTTCACAGTTTACTAGAATGCATTTTATTTCTGTGAAGCTTTTTATTTATAATGAAAAAGGCCTTTAAAAAAAAGAAAGCAATAAAAAGCAAAATGTTATGTTTGAGGTTTCAGTCCAGTCCCCTCCAAAACAGACACCCAGAGCACCTATTGATTCCTCTTCTCGCACAACTCATACCATGGGTTTTATGCTACATCTGAACTGGTAGCTAATGGTGTCCTCCTGGACCTGGGCCAGAAATTGAGGTTATTGCTGCTAAAGCCACTTTGTATACACCACATGTTTTCTAGGGCTCTCTGGACTTTAGCCTGGCTGCTTACTGGCTTTAGTTCCAGGACTGGGGGAAGTCCAAAAGCAGAAGGCCATTGATGGCTCTCTGTCAGAAGCACCTTTTAACAGTGTACAGTTAAGGGTACAAGGTGTATGTGAAGAGGGAAGAGGATGAGTGGTCTAAGGGCTGGAGAGATCACAAGGGTACCTTTGGAGATCTCTGTGTGGGCGGGGAGTACTGGGTTGAAACCACACACACACTTCAGATCAGCTCACACTAGTGAGCAGTAAGTGTGCTCCAGATGACAACTTCCACACATGCAACAGCTTGCAAGCAGATGAAGATTGGGAATGAAATCCAGTTGTGCCCCAATGGGACAATATATATGTACCTTCAGAGACCTGTGCTTTAAATTTTAAGTTTTAAAAAGAAGAAATAATTTTAAGGAGTTTTCTATTTAAAAGCCAGAGGGGCAGAATTAAAGTTCCTGCCAAAGGAAGGGGAGTGACAAAAGTCTTCTTGGGCCATATGAACTTAAAAACTCATCAAAGAAGGTTAAATATGAATGAATACTCATCAATATACAAACTGTTATTTAACCAGTTGTCAAACTGATTCCTGAAATATGTCTTTGAAATCTAATCATAAAGCATATTGTGCATTTGTGTGTGTGTATGTATATATATGTATAAATAAAATATTTAGAAATTTTATGTATGTACATGTATAATATATGAATTAAGAATAATTTATTTTCTCATTCCATTTCCCATTTTCCATTATTTTAAGTTTCAGGTTATCATATTATTGCTTAAAAACATGTAAGACCACCTTTAAAATAGAGAACAACATATTTTTTCTTGATTTGAATGATGTGCCATTCAAAAACCCTAAATTGAATTTTAATTTAATCTACCTTATTACATGGGGTAAAACATACAGCTTTAGGGATGAAACACATCTTCCAACTTCCAACATTTTTGTATTAAGACGTGTGGTGGGCAATCTGGTTCCTCTGCAATATGAACAAGAAAAATGTGAATTGGGACATCAGTAAAAATACAGTAGTTCCTTTGCACATAGTGGAGGAAAATTCAGTTGATTCTAACATGAGTTCAGAATAAGGATCACCGGTTAAGAAAACTGAAATTGCATTTCAAACTACCTTTTCTCTTTTAAACTTGCACTGTAAAGAGAAGGGTATTGCTCTCATTTTAAGGCTCTACTTTCAGCACTTTACAATAAGCATTTTAAAACATTTTGCACTTCATCATTTTTTAAGGAAAAAAACCAAAGGCTGTTGATGGAATGAGTAATGATGGGATTCATTAACATTCCTAAGAGATTCCTGAAGAATCACAAGACATCCAATGCTTTCAATCTGTGTGCAGTACCTCTTTACATGATAGCTTACTACCATTATGTCAACATGTCAATGAGAAACATGAGGCTATTGCAGAAAGTGTGATTGAAGAATAATCCAAGAAGACGGAAATTATTCCAGGAAGAAAAGGCCCCCTGAGGAGCTTGCTAAAACCCTGAATGAGCATGCTCTTCACTGAGGGTATGTTTTCCAAATGGCAGTACAGGAGGAAGCCTTTAGGTCTAATCAGCTTCATCATAAGACACTGAGCAGTACCAGACCCTCTTTTTGCAGCCTGTCAGCAGAGGCACAACACCCATTTCTTTAGTATAATGCCCTAAGGAATGTAATGCATTTACACATCACCTCAAGATTACAGTCATACAAATACTATTGTCCTTCTTTTACTTGGGCCTATGAGTTTCTCAGAAACGCTTGTGCAGCTAGTAGGCTTTGGAGGCAACAGTGCTCTACTACCGCTTTAACAACTTCCCTTCAGTCAGGTCTGATCTTAGTTCAGATCAATTTGGGAATCAGAAAGGGTCTTTACTCAAAAATGTCATGTGTCCCAAGAGCCACCTAATAAGAAAACAGTCATGCAAATATGAAATAACCAGTAAGGAAGCAGGAATATTATCACAGTCCATAGTTATTTAAGAGGCAGAGTGAACAAGACTAGGGCTGAATGAGGCTAATTATGCTTGCTATCTATGGACCTTGATGACTAAGAACGAAATAGCCAGAATAAAGTGAATGGAACCTCTTGGCTGACTCAGCAAAGCCTTATTTCCTGTTGTTCTCCATGTCCCACTGGTCTCTCCCCCAGTCACAAATCGCTTTTCAGGGATGTATGCATCTTAGTGTCCCTATTCACATCTCCTGGGAATGCTTCACATTTCATAGAGACTTAGCACTCCAGTCAAATTGCCGAGACAAACCTTTGCGGACAGGTGCATGCATAAGCAAGGAGTCAAACAGAATACATTTTAATCCATTGTTTGATCAGAGAATGCTTTCCAAGTTTCCATGTTAGAATCCTTGTTCAGCTACAACCTTCAAAAACTAAGTGGTCTACTTGCCTAATTGAACTTCCTAGACTGGACCCCTTGAGAAGAAGCACAGTAACCTTCCACACAATTGTCTAAAACCACAAAAAATCTAAGAGTGCATGCCTAGCTCTTCAGCTGAATGTGAGGAGGGAAGCTCAACCATTCCCATTCACAGTTATTTCCCCATTTTCCCCACATTTTTGCTAGCTCAGTATCTTCTAAAGGAGTCATCCTATCAGTCCCCTTCCCTAGGCCCTGTCTTTTAGAAGGATATCCCCCCAGCGACCATCACCAGTTCACCTAAACCAAATGGAAGCCTAAACTCGTTTCCCATCTTGGACATAAGTAACCAAGAACACCACGGGAATAATAACTAAAAGGCAATGAATTCCATGACAAAGCAAGTCAGGTCTTGGAGAAATTCTAGGAATCTCTTTCCAGCAACTGAAATATAAAATGCCCCAAACCCTCTTGCCAGGACACTTCTTCATTTTTCAAAATTAGCTGCACTTTGACAGCTTTGATGAACCTGTAATTCAAAGATTGTTAACCTACTTTCTTACACATGTATGGCTTTTCAATGGCTTAAAAGGATTTCCTCTACAGCATCTACTAAAATAAGTTTTCACTCCTCAGCTGAGACTCTTCTTGCCAGATGATAGCTCAGAATGACTTTTTTTTTATGGTTCAATATGTAGGCATCTCTGAAAACTATGAGTTTAGTGCCAACGATAGATTGACTTTTAATGAGAATAGCATTTACCAACATCCCAGTAATTCACTTATCACATACTATCATTAATGTACCAGTAATTGTAAATTGCTGCTGCCTACAGAAGCTCTGCTCATAGGGTCCTGTGAAGTCAGCATCTTTGCCTTTCTGTAGACTGTAGCATCTTTCTTGGCTAGGGAATCTAATGTGCCATTTATTTTTACTGCCTCATTTGTACATTGTTCCCATTTCTTTCAGAGGCTATATTCTGCTTTCCATGACCAAGGTATCCATCTTTATAAGGGGATAAGAATCCTTTTAAAGAGGATGAGTGCCAAATGCTGTACTTTATTGAGGTTGAAATACAGGCTGCCACACTGTATTCTGAAAAGCAAACAAAAGAACTAATTGAAGAGACGTAAGATTTCAAAAGAGCTGTTTGGCAGATAAAACATCTCTATCAGAACCACTGGGATTACTAAAGGTAAATGCATGTGGCTTCATTCCCCCATGCACAATTAGAAACTCCTTTTCTGAACTGTATACAGGGTACAACACGCACGAGCTCCCCAACATCTCAGGACAGTACTTAGGTGTTATAATAATTAATCAAAAACAGAAAGAGGAAAAATTATCACTACATAGTTCATGAGAAAGGCTGTGCAAATACATTTTCATTGTTTAAAGTATGTCACGAAGAAGAAGAATGTAGACTCTTCTGAACAGCCACAGATAGATGTGCTTGCCTTGTCTTTGTATTTCATCAATCAGGAATGAAGCCAGATATTTTTTTAGAACTGAGGCTCAAAGACAAAGCTCTGGGAAGAGGAGGAAAATACAGTATTCTGCAGTTTCTGCTGATCTTTCTATGCCCATTACTGATTTTTTTCAGAGATTCTTTGCAAAATTAACTTTATTAACTAATTAGGAACAATAGTAATACAGAGATGACCGATTACAAGATGAAAATTCTATAAATGTGCCAGTGATAATTGCATAAAACTCTCAGCAAACAACCAATTGCCTCTATCCTTTCTTCTCAAAGAGGAATAATACAAAATTTAAATAATCACAGTCTGTTTTTAATATCATATTTGCTCATAGAAGAGTTCCATCCTCAGCCTGGAAGCAAGCAGTAGGTAGAGTTAAACTACCATTTATTTAAGAATAGCCTTACTTGGCCTCAATCTAGGTTTGAAGGGCAAAAACTGGAGGGGAAAGCACAACAATTACAGAGGAATTATTGTAATTTGCAAACAGAAAAGTGGGTGAAATCTGCAGCATAAATTATTTATAATGAATTGTTCTTTCAGATTTATATTGGATAGATTTGAAAACACACTGAAATTGAGCTCAGAATTGCTGTAAAGGTAAAACTACTTTAGCGTATTACCAAGAACAGCTATAGTATTTTATTTTATGAAATATCGAGTTGACATTTATTTATTCATTAGGGTTACCTGCATTACAGAACAATCCATCCATTGAGAAAACTCTAAGCACAAAATGCCACGAAGCAAATGTGCATTGCATTAATGGCTAGCATTTAAGGAGAGTGAACATGAGAGAAAACTTGACTAAAAATATCCACTAGTACTAGAAAATCACACTACAGGCCTGAGCTTCCCCGCTAATAGGGTGCAGGGCAGTTTGGCAGGCGCAGAAGCTGAATGCAAGATGCATCTCTCTTTAGGACTGACTCATCCTTTCTGCTGGCACAGTCTGTTTTCCCCAGCATGAGAACGTTTAATCCAGCCCCCCGGGGATGTTTATGCTGATAAATAAAACAGGCTCTGTTTCGACCTCACTAACTAGCTGTCTCCCATTCACGTCCACTCTAACCGGTACTAGCCATAGGCATGGTGGGCACAAGCCTGCCGGGGCTATCAGGCCCAGACGTGTGCTCCTGCTTTATTTAGAGGTATAGCTGTGGAAAAGGTAAGGAGGCCTCCACGGGCTCCCCCCTGCACTTGCCTGTCCCCACCCCACGATGGAGACCTGTCGGGGAGGAGACCCAGGCCAAGCCTTTTGGGTAGTCAAAAGCAGTCTCTGCAGCCCAACCACTTGGGCAAAGACTGGCCGCAAGAGCCTTGCAGCAGCACGCTGCCACAGGAACTCATCCTCCAACAACATCTTTCTGGATCCCAGCAGGGAAGCACGGATTTGGAGAAGATGTGCTTTTTCTGCGAGAGCTGCTTTATTTTTCCTAATTTATTTTTGGCAACTTCTTTGGTTTAACAGGCACGCCATGGGGAATTCTCCTTCTCTTGAGACAATTTTGTCCTTGACAGAACTTCACTGATTGGAACAGTTACCTCAGGGATGAATCTGGCCAATTATCTTTTCAATTTGGGTAAACATCACTTAGCTGCTTTCGCATCATTTGCTCAGATAATCAATACACACAGCAGACATACGGAAATGAAGGTAAATTCATTGCATGGCTCCACTGGACACAGCTAAGGATATATGCTATAACACTTGGGCAAGATTACAGAAGCGCTACAACTTGAAAATGTATAGTATGTCTCTCTCAGCAAAGGACTGTTCCTGGCTTTGATCACGTATATGCCCAACAGAATGCTTTCTAAATGCTTATGACTTCCACTCTTGTTTTTTCAGTACAATTGGTACAAAAGAGAAGTACCTTTGGTACTTAATACTGTGCAGGATTACACAGCATTAGAAAGATGACCTTTTTATTCTTCTCCGCAAGTTACATAAAGTGCTTGTAAAACATGCTGAGCGTTGCTCTCTGGGTTGCTGAGTGGCAGAGAAATTATAGCAGCTGAAAGGAAAAGGTACAGGTTAGATAACTATTTTAAGAGAAATTTTTCCAGGCTTTTCTAGCAGCAGCCAGCATTTTATTTATTGTACGTTTGGAAAAAGTGGTACACCTAATCTTCCTCGCTTCATGCATCAGTTGAGGGGAGAGAGAGATTCTGCTTGAGAAACATGCTCTGTTTTGTAAATGTTAAAAACCTGCATGAGATTTTTGCATATCCTCACTCAGTACTACAGCTACCATCCAGGCTGGACTCTTCTTCAGAAATGCTACCTGCCCTTATATCCCTTGGCCACACATGGCTCGGGTCACAGTGGTCGCTGTCCCTGGCCTCGGACGATTTCTGGGCCTCTCCTAAAAGATGGCACCCCTGTGCCCAGCTGTCCTGGGATCAGTGCTGACACCTTCCTCTCTCCCCTCTCTCTCGTGCTGCAGTAACCAAGGTCATCTTTTTCCCAAAACCCCCACTCTGTTGGAGCTGACACCTGCAGAAACACATGAGTGTAGATGCAGATTATCCACTGATGTGTCTGGAAGGTCCAAACCCATGTAATGCACAGCTAGATCACAACAGACAGGCAAACCTGTAGCTAAAAGAATTGAAATCAGGACAGAGAAGTCCTACCTATGATCCCTGTCAAAAAGGGATCTTGCCCTCTAGCAGCTTCCAGGACCTCCTCACGAGGGCCCAGGACGTAGTGGTTCTCAAGGTCTCCATCTGGAGATGAGTGGCTTTGTTATTTCTCCCTTACCACTTTAACTGGAGTTCAGCCCATAGAAGAGCAGTTTTCTGGCTGATTTGGTGACACCATTTCCCAAGTTATGACCAAGAACAATTCACTGGTTGCTAACAGCTCTTCTTAGCTTAGCCATATGCTTCTCCTTTGAAACTTTGGCCCGGGGTGGAGGTAAAAAAAAAAAGCAGAGAAGTCCCAGGGCAGACTTAGAAACAACTAAATGGTCTTTTACTCATGGGAACAGTCAGGGAAACAGTGAGTTTTTTGACGTGGATGTGGGCAGACATGCACTGAATAGTCACAACTAGGTTACCCTCTCAGCAGAAAGAAAATAGCACTATCAGCATCTTACCTTCCTCAGGTCCTCATCCTGCAAAATACTCCTGGCCTCTCACTTCAGCCTGCTAAAGCTGCTCTGGCCATGCGAGCCCCCCAGGCATTTGGACTGAAGTCCAGCGTTATGTCACCAAAGAGGATGCAAGTGTTGCATTGAACCTGGGTCTCCTCTCACCTCACAGAGTGTCCCCATCCTTGTAGATAAGGAATAGGTGAGGAGGAAGGTAGCAATACTTCCTCCTGGGAGTTTTCCCTCCCCATCACCTCCCTTCCTGCTTAAAATCTCACATGAATTGTCCCAAGATAACTGCATTTATCAAGGAATATAGTCCTTGAAAAAATCAGCTCCTCTTGTCAGATTCATCCTGGACTGAAATAACGAGCCGCCTTCTCATCAGAAAATGAAGATCCTCACACGCTGACCCTAGAGCAACCTTCAGGAATTCCCTCTTCTCCCTGTCTTCTCAATGCCTTTTCATTAGTTGTTCTCCTTTATGAATTTCTCCTTCTAGAGAGCTGCTTTTCCAGCACCCCAGAGAAGCCAGTATACCAGCAATTTTGACAGAAAAGGTGAAAGGGAAAGGGGATCAGTGACAGGGCTTAGTGGAGAGTCAGGGGTGACAGATTGGTGTAGCAAGGTGGTCCATGCTATAACCTGAGCACTGCATCAGCTTGTGGAGTGCATCCTTTGGGCGCACGTAAGTGGGGCAGTAGGTCACGGGACTGGTGATGGATACAGCTTTCCACAATCCCTCCTACTCCAGTGCTAGCACTACAATCACACAGGATGGGATCCTACATACTGTGTTTCATATTCTTACTTATATTTGGAAAGGTTGTTCCAATTGCCAGCACTCTCATGACCCAGTCTCCCAATTACCATGGCTTTCAAAGCAGGTACTTCAGGGACTGACAGTCTTATTTTAGTGCACAGTTCACAGCCTTCCCTGTTACCACATGAAAATGTTAGAAACCACAAATGGATACATACTCTTTGTTCAGCTGCTGCAAGTTTGCTGCAGTACACTTGCATCACCACAGTACAGAAGTAGCAGCCAGAAGAGCAGAGCAGGGGAGGCTGCTGTCTGCATCAGCCCTATCCAGCCCAGGACTTTGTGAGGGAATGGCTTTTTATTCCATCACTAAATAGGATGAGTAAAATGGAAAAAAAAAACCCCGTTGGCCTTTCAGAGGCATCACAAAACTGGCTAAGGATGCTATTTTATTCTTGTCAAATTTAGTTGGCACCATAATTTTATTTGCATTTGATTCACAGACACAATAAAGGGGAAGATATAACACTAGACAGCGGCAAGTGTTATGTGACAGGAGTATTAATCTCACAAAACAATCACCTGCATCAACTGACTGGGGCAAGAAATAACAGTCTCTTAGTAGCACTTTGGTGTGTCACACACTTATTACAAATTACAACACATCATTCCATAAAAAGCTGTTGAAATATTTATTTGAACTATAAATCTTTTTTTTTTTTTGCAAGATAAATACAATCTAAGTTGATGTCAAAGGTTATTTCCTAATATTTCTCTTTCTGTATTGGATCCAGTATTCTTAAAATAACAAATCTCTCAGTCAGATGCAGTATTTCATGTGTTAATAATTTTAATTATTACCATTGAATGTGCATTAATTATCTATGAGCTGTATTTGAAACTCAGATGTTGTTCTTATCCAAACTGCAATCTGCTGGTCACAAAAATGTGTGCAAATGTGGTTTGATTTGATTTACTAACCAAGGAAGAACCCACAATTTCATTAAGAAATAGCTGAGGAAGGGAAGATTTCTTCATTAATAAAAACAATTAACGAGTTGCCCAGCTGTGTTACAAAGCAGCCTGCTACTTCTAGGCTGGCACCCCGGCAGACTAATAATCCAGTGCTAATTGGGATATACTAGGCAGGATGTTCAGCTTCTGATTCTTATTTATACTAATCTCCATTCACAAGCAGACTTATTTCAAACTTTTACTTAAAAATAAAATAAAAGCTTGATTTATTCTGAAGCATCAGCCGGTCAAACCCTTGTAATATGAATGTTTCTGAGGACTCTGAGGAAGGTTTGCCAAGGAAGAGTGCAGCCTCATGCTGCCGGTGGAGCTGTCACAAAAAGCACATACCAGCAGGGGAAGGGGGCTGTAATTCCTGCTCCTCCATCCTTGCTCTCCAAACAGACGTGGCGAGAAAATAAAAGCATTGCTTAGAGCAAGGAACAGTAAGTGGGACTCAGGGATCTGATCCTGCAGTAGCTGTGGAGCTAGACTGCTTGCAGGATCTTCAGGGAAGCATTAGGGCTTGCTAAGCACCTGTGCCTCTTTCCTCCCACCTTGGTGCACTGCCTACAAACAAGAAAAGTATTGATGCTGAATGCTTTCTCACAGGGTAAAACCCCCTCTCAGTAGCTGCTTCTTGTATTCCCTGAGTGAGCTTCTCATCTTAAAAACAAAAAATAAAACAAAACAAAACAAACATAAAAAAACCCCAAGAGCAAATCAAAAGCAAACCAGAAAAACAAGAAGTGAACCATGCACACACAAAATCCAAAGTCCCAGGTTATATGCTTAGTCCTACTTATTAAGTTACTGTGGCTCCCACACAGCTGCTTCTTTTCATACCCAGAAAGCTCCTCCACGCAGTCCATTTCGATTTGAGTCAGCTGCTACTGCGAGACAATCGGATTCCCTAGTATTCTATCTGCAAACACAGTGCCTGGATTGGTTTGGTACCCTCTGCCTAACTCCAGCTACTTACTCCACTCTGTGTCCTCAGAGCATGCCCAACAGACAGCAGCAAAACCTGGGTCATCCCAAAATGCCACCACTTAACTTGAAACTATTACATTACCTAACTTGCCGCCATCTTATTTATTTGCTTGACTCTAGCTTTCAACCCTAGGTGATTAACTAAGCCTTTCATTCATCTTTGGGAAATTAAAGTATGAAGCTTTAGATTCTTAGAAGTTCTTAGGTGGTTGATGAAACAGATGATTTCTGGTGGGGGGTTCAGAGATATGTCCTTTCCTGACTTACCTCCTACCTATAGAGGCATCTGTATCCTTCTCTGATGCTCTGTCCCAACAAACAAGATCACACAGCAAGTAAGGAAAAGAGGTCACGGTGTTCCCTTGTAGCACTGCAGACATAGTACAACTTACTCTAAGTCAATTAACTCAAACTGGGTGTAAGAGAGTAAAAAGAAGCCTTTATGTCAACTCTGGTGTAATTTTCCACTTCTGACTTGTAAATTATTGGCCATACTCCATCAGACAGCACCCGTCCTTTCATGTGAGGCATTCTTTCGATTGGCAAATGAACCAGCCTGGGGCAAACAAACAAAATTAGTCCTTGCTTAGTGAAATCATATTTGCCAAGCCACACAACTGAGTAAACATCCTGGAGGAAAACCATTTGTCATAACCAAATGTATCACAATATAAATATTATATAAAGAATGTAAATATCCCTTGAAGGTGCCCCATAAATAAAATGATAGCAAAATTAGTTTATTTGCTCAGTACTACATGTATAGTATGGTAGTCATCAATCTGTACAGGTAAAATTCAAGCAAAAAGCAGTGTAATTGATCAAATCTGAAGCTTTCCTGCAAATGGAGGGAAAATTGCCTTTTAGATGATATACAGTACAGCACAACTGCATGACCATTGACTTTTAATCAGCTGGGACACAGGCAAAGCCCACCAATCATGAATAATCTCCCTGTTACTGGTAGGACTTTTTTAAAGATTTATTATTTTGCATATGTCTGACCACAGTGTTTCAGTGCATGGTTTCTTTTTGAGATATGTTTTGCTTAATGGCTATAGTTTTACACAATCTGCCCATGCAGCTGTGTAACTGTCCTCAACACTCGTGAATTACTTCCAAGGTCACTCTTAACTAGCAAAAATATTTCATTCATTGTCTTTTTTTATAGAATAAAGCATGTTATAACACAGCTGGTGAAATATATAGATTAAAATGGAAACTCTAAAGGGCTATCTCTGACCTTCATAGATTTAGGTCAAACCTAGCTATGAAAGTTAGCAACTTCATTTCCACGAAGAAAATTTAGATCTATGAAAGACTGAACTGAAGGTATCAAGGCTTCATAATTCACATCCCTCATACGGCAAATTGGATTACAATCACAGAAATACACCTTCAAATGGCAAACATGGTGGGGAAAAACTAATGCGATCTGGCACAGTGAAGAAGCCCTTATGAGATAGTTCCATTATAACACAGTTTCCTCAACGTAATTACTCAGGCACAATCTCTGCACATAATGAAAGTGCTTTTCCTATTTGTCCTTGTTATAGGTGCCACAAACCATTACTGATCCACCCAAACAGCCCTGCTGGGTACATGACCAATTGGTTTGCACTGGAAGGCATGGTGACTTGCTTTTGGGGCTACAGTTGAGAAAGCCTAATTCCTTCTCCCACTCAAAGGACAAGTATGAAGGAGGCACCTGGGACAATGTCCTCTGCTCTTTGAGCTCAGTTCCCATGTCCAGGGACATAACTGCTTTGCTCCCCACAAATTCTTGGCCTTTGTCATTACTCACTACACAGGCCAAACAGTACCATATGATGGTCCCTTTTGTCTTCACTCTGCTGTGCCAGGGCCGTGGACAATGCGTCTGGCTGTGCCAGGCAAAGCCTCTCAGAAGGGCTGTTATGGCATGGGGATGTGAAACTCTACTGCCTAACAGAGGAAGCCTTATCCCATGCTGACAGCAGCAAGTGGTCTTACCCTGTGGCTCTGGGCACACCATGCCATCTCCTGGTGCCCAGGGCTGTGCTAAAAGAGACCCAGTCTCATTTGGGGGAATTTGCTGTTAGAACCACAGCCAAACCTCGAGTCATCTGTAAATCTCACCTGCCTGAAATACAACAGGTGCAGCAGTGCAGCTCGGGATGCATGCAGCAGTGCAGCTCAGGATGCATTCCTGCACTCCATGTCCTTCTCTGTGACAGCTCGGTGGGCTCAGCACAGGGAAGGGGGATGCAGTCTCCCTATGCTCTCACAGTGACAGGATGCTGGGAGCTGGGTGAGGGAGCTGCTCACCTTCAGCCTAGAAGTGCCTGCTATGAGCTGCCAGTGACTTCTTGCAGGGCTAGCTGATAGCGGAGGTATAGCACGCCCTTGAAATGCTGTATTTTCTGCCCACTCTCCCAATCATTAGGTAAAGTCTGTCTTTTACAGCATGGCTATACGTTGCCTAGATTGATGGAATCCTGATCTCAGCTAGGGGCTCCAAACTCAACCACAGTTCAAATATAATAAATGACTCAACAACAGGCTTTGTGGGCTTCTGACAGCTTCTTTGGAAAACAAGCCTGGAAAATGCCTATGCAACTCAGAGAGTGACTGGGAGGTTGTATTTCTCTTAGTAAGTAGAAGAAAAGCAAACCCTGTTATACTATTTCATGGTCTCTGGAATGTGTAAAGAGCTAGCACACAGGATAGCATAATAACATGCCAGTAAGATTAAAGCACAGATCGCAGCTGGAAAAAGCAGGCATTTGTTCACATTCTGGAGGCACTTTCTATAGTGCCAAAAGATGACAGTTTTATGGTCTTTAAGTAATAGGTTAACCCAGGTACTTTACCTTGTATTTCAAATAAGTTTAATAGTAAAAGAGGAAAATCATGAGTCTCTACCTATTTTGTAGCTGAAGGGCGTCAATCATATATAATTTTGAAATTTTTTTTTTTTTAAATGAATTGGAGCTTAAACCACTGCAATAAGAAGTTGGCATCTTTTCACTGAGGCACCGTTATAATTTTGTTATATAGCAATGTGAGTTACAAAATGAAATGTTAAAATTACACAGACCAGTAGATAAAATATTTACCGAAAATCTATCTGGCAAAGAGGGCATGATTTGTTTAAAACACTGCCTGAACAGATGTAACAAACACAAAATGATGTATCTTCAGCCCACCTTCAATGCTCTACTTCAGTTTAATTAATTTTCTTCACCTCCTTATGTAAAACTTAGTGTCCGTGAAAATACTGGCAGCCTTAGAGAATGAAATTGTCTACCTGCCGCGGTACAGTGGATTGAAGAGATCAGGTCTTCATCTTCTCTATGTTGCCCTGCCACTGTGATTCAGAAAATGGCAGTCTCCTTCACAGTACCTTAGCTGGGGTGTGTGTGTCCCAAGAATAAATGGCATAGCGTAGATAGCATAGCATAGCACAGCATAGATGGCATAGTGTAGCATAGATACATAGCATAGAACAGGACAGGTCAGGAAGCAGAAGGGAAATGTGACAGTCATTTTTCTGCCACGCTGTGTAAACTGGGGCAACCACAGACCTGTCCTTTCTATAAATATCATTTTTACTAGTACAGCTGATACCAGCCTGGGCTTGCAGGCATCCACACTCAATACCGAGTTATACTGTCAAAACTGAAGACACTAAGTCTTGGGTTAAGTTCCCTAGCAACCTCAGCACTGGTACCACTATATTTCCCTCGGCTGATGTCTAGGTGGGCACCCCACAACCAGGGCAAGTCCACCCCCACAGATGACTTAGAAAAAAAAGGATCTTTCTACACTTCGTTCCCCCACTTGAATTAATTGAACAACCTGGTGCTTGACAGGTACAAGCAGCGATGCCTGCTGAAGCAGGAGCTGTATGCCGACTGCTGGTTTCCCTTTTATTTCCTTTGGTCCAACACTGCACAAGTCTTTCTCTGGAGGGTTTGGAACAAAATGAGACCTATGCTACTCGGAGCTGCCTTAAGCCTTCTCTGGACAGCTGGCATCCTTACAAGAGGTAGGTCAAGCCAGGTTTACCACCACTTGTAACAATAATGTGTATTAGCCATACTCTTACCACTTTTACAATAGATACTACATGATCTACTCTCTCCCTTCCCCAAACTCTCAAGTTTTACAAATAAGCCTTGCTCTTATGTAGCAGATGGGAAAATAGAGCGGCTTTCTTAAAGAAGAGGCCCAGATCACAGCCTGAGTGACTTCATATTTTTATGAAGATCTTCATTGGAAAAGTGCACAGCATTTCTCTTACTTATCTTTGAGGTCTGCCATCCACTTCACTGCCACACGCTGCTGGATTTATCAGGTCTGTGGCAGGATGCAACTGAGATGCACTGCCCCTACACATGCTAACAGCCTGCCTTTCAGAGGGAAGAAGAAGAAATAGATAAGGGAGGACACTTGATCTTCTTGAGAGTTCAAATTCAGATCTGCAAAAGAAAGAAGTCAGGGAACACATGTTAGACAACAAGCAGACGGTCTGACAGGTGCACAGCTTCTGAGATGACAAACATAAGAAGTACAAACCTTATGGAGGAAAATACCTATTAATTTAGGAAATTGCACCAGCTCACATGAAAGGTACATGGAAAACATATGCTTTTAAAATTTCCCCCAGCCAAAGAACACCTCAGGGTGCCCACAGAGTCGTGGATTGCTTAGCATAGGCACACTTTTCTTTCTTTCCCTCACCCCACACTATAATATTTTCCTTCTTTGCTTTGCAGCTGTTGCATAGAGCAATATCAACCCCCAGTTCAAGCAAGCCCCTGTGTGACACATCTCTCATAGAATCATAGAAACTCCTGAGTTGGAAGGGACCCACAAGGATCATCGAGTCCAACTCCTGACCCTGTATAGTACAACCTCAAAATTGACACTATGTGTTTGAGAGCATTGTCCAAATGCTCTTTGAATATTGTCAAGCTTGGTGCCATGACTGCCTCCCTGGGGAGCCTGTTCCAGTGCTCCACCACCCTCTGGGTGAAGAACCTTTTCCCAATGTCCAACCTAAACCTCACCTGGTATATCTTCCTGCCATTCCCTCGGGTCCTGTCACTGATCGCCAGGGAGAAGAGATCGGCACCTGCCCCTCCTCTTCCCCTTGTGAGGAAGCTGTAGACTGCGATGAGGTCTCCCCTCAGTCTCCTCTTCTCCAGGCTGAACAGACCAAGTGACTTTAGTCTAGTCGTTCTTCATATGGCTTCCCCTCTAAACCCTTCACCAT
>WAAD01039260.1:0-14097 GCA_013389945.1 Fregata magnificens
GAGAAATCATATAGAATTTAGATACACAATACACAACCTCAAGAGGCGTATCACAAAATAACATTGAGATTGCCACAAACAACTACCTAGATACATAAGCCTGTCTACTAACTCATGCCCATTTGTAAAGTTAAAATAGATTTTCCTTGATATATCATTTTCCATCATACTGTCTTCGAAAAATGAGATATTTAAAATCTAAGATAAGCATAGGTCTTGAAAACAGTGTTTCATTCCTTCAAATATTTTTCAATAAGATCTTAATTACATCACTAACGTATCTTGTGAACTGAAGAATCTTAACTTGCAAGACATAATTTAGGCATAATTTTACTCTTAGAAAGCAGTAAAGTAATTCAGAGACCTTTATCATAGTAAACAAAATCACCATTCAAACCAGAAAAACCCAGAATTCAGGAAATGAAATTCAAGATTTTCTGATAAAGATTTTAGATGCTCAAGTCAAACATCTGAAAGAATCCAGACAAGCTGAAAAGCTACATACTGAACTCAAATTCCACTGTAAAACTGCCATTAAACTGGAACAAAATTTTTTAAAACCACAGAAGTGTTCAGGAACAAACTTTTGGAAATCTGTATCTGTGCCATTTGCAGAAAGTAGGATTTGGTATAGAGCCTTAATTTTTTTTTTTTTTTCCCCTCGATCATAACAACCTTCATTCCACATTCAACTCCAGCTTCTGCCCGCAGTTACTCCGATGCAATAGTGCTTCTGGAGTTTAACAAAAGAGAAAGTGGTAGATAGTGACAAGAGACAAAAATCTACATCTGAACTGTTAAAACCAATATAGAAATTGCACAAAATAAACAAAAACTGCAACAAAAAAGGGATTCTGACATATTCACCTCTACATTCATCAAAGAGAAAGACCTACTTAGTCTTTTTTACACTGTTTATGAAGTAAGTTGAAGACTAAGCTCAATAGCTGTGACATGGTTAAAAATAGCTGTACAGCTTAAGCACAGCAACTCGTACTGCTCCACAGGAAGAATTATTCTCCTGGTCAAAATATTTGCCTTTTCAATGAGCTGAACTTTCAGGTCATCTGTTAACAATGTAGATTCTTTCCTGTCTAGAAGAACTTTATTGTCTCTCCTTTAACAAATAGCAGGGTATTGTTCCCAGCTGGTTGCTAATTCACACAATTATCATGTAAAAATCTTTCCAAATGCTATATAGAAGATGCATATATTGCTTGGAAAATCACATATTTTGATTTAATAAATCTCATACTTAATTCCTCTGTATGTGTAAAATAAAATTTAAACTCATCTTTATTATATCCTCTCCCCACATCCCCAACCTTCCCTTTCCCTTCTCTTTTCAGCCTTCCCTTCAAAAATACAGACGCTACAGACGCACATTACAACTGAGGGTTGTTAGGCACAGGGTGCCTTTGATGCTGAAAACACTTTTGTCAGATTTTGTAATGACCTGTGTGAGTGATGATCATTTAATTTACTTTCATGTATAACAGATAATTTTACTCTGAACTTCCTGCATCAGGCCATCATGCAGCGCTTGAACTAAAGGCATCTTTTTGGAAAAATTTACAGCTTTTTATTGCTGACATATCCAGAACATCCTTAAATAAACTGTTCTGATAGATAATGGCCTTCAGTTTTAAACTGATTATATTTCTAGAACAAATACACCTGAGTTCATCTTTCAGCTCCTGTATTTTGCCCACTATACCTAAAGGACTGCTCCTCCTGAAATCTTTGTCCCATACAAGTACTTACAGGCCATCAGTCACTTCCTGAACTTCCCTTTGCTAAACTAAATAGACTGAGCTTCTCCAGGCTCTTATTATACACCAGGGTTTGTTCACTCACTTGTTTTTAAGGTTTTTAATTGTCCTTGACATGTTTTTCTGAATCTTTTGAATTTTATCTAGGTTTTGGGTTTTTTGCATCTCAAGATGAAACGGGATGTAATTTTCTAACATTATCTCACTAGACTTATACAGCAAAATAAAAGCACACCTAATGCCAATTGAGATCACCTATATCCATACCAAGGGACTGCACTGTGCATTTTAGCTACTGTATCATATCACCAAATTACTCCTTCCCAAAGTACTACTCTCCATCCTACATGTATGATCTTACTGTCTAGACAGATATATTTAGCTGTATTAACATATGTTGAAATGATCCCCATTAAGTAAGTACAGACCATCCGTCACACTTATCAATTCATCAATTTTTTGCCTGTATACATTTTACCAGAGATTATATTCTATTTTTCTCCAGATCATTATCCAAATCCTCAAAGCAATGGGCTGTGAAAGACTTCTATAAAATCCAACATGAACGTCCTTCATCTATTACTGCTTTATGGTCTGTCAATTAACCAGTTAGAAATGTATTTAATATGGGCCATGTTGACTTAGCAAAGAGATAGGTTTTGAAAATCAGAATACCATGCAGTACTGCACCAGGTGCCTTACAAAACCTTGCTATACCTACATGAGTATCTTTGTTAACCAAAAACTTTCAGCCTCAGAATACAGAAATAAATACAGACAAGTTCTAATCATAACGAACAGTTGGGCAAGCAGTGACTCTGCTTTCTTCAATTTTCTGCTAAGCAATTTTCATTTTAGCCTTTCCACAGTTCTTTCTGTGATCATTATCAACCTGTCCAGTCTAGAATTTAGGTTATATCCTGGCCTATCCTATTTCATTTACACTTCTACAACAATTAAAATGAAAACAAAACAAAATACAAAACCCAATACCTTAGATATCTTCAGTTGGTTGAGTTTGTTTGTTTGTTTGTTTTAAATCCTGACTCTTGTAGACTAAAGAAAAAAATTAGATTTGTTTGTTCCTACCAGAATAAAGAAATATGTTTTGTAAGTCACTGTAAATTGTGAACACAACATCCAGATTTTGGCCAGAGAACAGCAGTATTTTGACTCACAGCATGTTTTTCAAGGACTCATAGAATAATATTTTTTTGCAGTATTTCTGTCTCTTCTCAACTATTATTGCCCCTATCCAGTAGACACATGTCATTACTAGCATTTTTTTCTCTCAGCAAATAGGAGAATTTTCATATTGTTCTTAACCCCGTTGATAGAAGGTTTATGATTAGTGTCTATATAATCTACTATGAATGGTCTTTTCATTGTGACAGCTAATAGCCACTACTGCTCATGGCATTTTCTCTGAATCTTCATTCATTTGAATCTTCACCTCTGCCTTACTACGCTATGACGGTTTCATACCTATACCTAATGACTTTTCATTGTAAGAATTACAAATCACCCGGGTAACTTTTATTTTTAAGTAATAGAACTTTAAGAAAAATTTGTTTTCTTTATATTTTTCAGTAAAATCTGTATTACATTATTTTTAGGAAATCATCCTTTTAGAAAAAGTGTTTATATATTATTGGCAAGGCCTGTACTGGATAGAGCAGATTCAAATAAACAACAATAACTATCAGTGCTGGTTGTTTTTGTGGAGTGATCTCATATTTCATTTCATTTTTCTCAGAAGAGTAAAATTGAACAGAACAGAATTTCTTATTCTCAGAAAAGTATGATGAATGACCTGCACATATTAGAAATTCCAGGAAAATTTTATTAATTGTCACCTAGTATAATCACTCTGAAATAACAATGCATAGGTTTTTTGCATCTAGACATTTAAAGAAAGATTCCTCTGTCACATATATCCCAGGAAAATGTGCCTTTATCTCCATTGAAAGAAAGTTCAGACCTTACAGGACTTTGAGGCAACTTTCTATCCTTAAGCATACACTTTGTTTAGTTGCTTTTATCTTGCAAATAATCAAAAATAGAATGCAATGATTTAATCCTTGCTTTCTGCATATTAAAAAAACCAGTGCCTAGGCCAGGCTGGCTGTTAAAACAATGTCAGAATTGAACCATAGAGGAAAAATGGAAGGGGCAATAATAATGGCCTGATTTTATAATTTGATTCTGCTCTTAATAAAGTGTGGCACTCAGTAAAAATTGGCACAATGGAAGACTTTGACTTAGTAATTTTCACATAACTAGTCTAAAGTGTTTGTTGTTTGATTTTGGTTTTGTTTTAAATACTTTGTTGGCAAGTAAATAAATTTGAATATATTGGATTGAGTCTCCACACTGATGATCAACAGACTTTTTTTTTAAACTGACTGTAATCTTGGTTTGTACTTTTAAATTATTTATTTAACAATTTGGGTGTTTGTTTTGTTTTGGTTGTTTTTTTTTTTTTTTAACTAAATGAAGGATCAATGCCAATGACTGGCAATGCCATTAAATTGTACTGGTTCAGAAGCAAAGTATAGCTGTTAAACCTATTGCTACATGCACCTGTTAAAACAATGAGTCATCTGAATATACATTCAGGCAATCTTAATTTTTGTGTGCTACACCCCTGAAACAACCAATATTTTAATCTATTTTATGTTTTCAAACTGCATACAAATGCCCACTACATTTGTAATAAGTATATTAATTAAAAGTAATAAAAGAAAATTGTCTTTAAAATGCTGAATACATAATCTAGTCTTTTTATCATCGCATTTAACATTTAGAAATAATACATTTCTTAATTAAGTATTAGCTACACCTAGATAATTGACAGAGTATTTTTGCTTAATATAAAAAAAATAAGGGGCCTACACACACGCACAGAAGTGAGAACATTGGATTTGGGGCACTTAAACTACTGGGCTACCAACTACTTCTAAATTCTCACTCAATTACTATCTCTATGTTCCCAAATCCTTCCATAATACAGCAGTAGCCTTGTAGTCTTTAATATTGGTAGATATTATTCTTTCCTAACCAGTTTTTATTTATATATTGGAAGGACTTAAAGAGCAACACAGTTTACTTTCCTTATCAGTTTTCCCACCTTCACATAAACACTTTCAAAGTGAAAATAATTTGTTCCTGCCTGTGAAACTGAAACCAAAAGTAATTAAAGCGTAAGTTTTTCTACCAAAAGATATTGACAGCACTTATACTTTGAACTTGAATTCCATTGGAGGGGCTAAAAATAATCTTTATGAATGCCAGCATTTTAAATGAAATGCAGCTTAAAGTGAGCTCAACTACGAGGAGACATCCTGTCCCATCCCGCTCCCTGCCCGCTGCCCCCTCAGTGAATAACCAGAATCCTTAGAAATAAATGCTACTTTTAACTACGCTTGTATGTCACCCCCATCTTCAGGCTGAGTTTGCACAACAGCATCAGAGCATAACTA
The DNA here is from genome assembly GCA_013389945.1 of Fregata magnificens. Taxonomy (NCBI): domain Eukaryota; kingdom Metazoa; phylum Chordata; class Aves; order Suliformes; family Fregatidae; genus Fregata; species Fregata magnificens. The sequence continues at coordinate 5,255 of WAAD01039260.1, forward strand.
TAGCGTAATCAGGGTGGATGGGGAAAAGAGAGCCTTACAAAGCTGCCAAATTTCATTACTCGTGTGGCACACTAAAAGTAACAAAAAGTTTCAGCAAGCTTTGTAACTGCTGTGCTTAAAGTAAAAGTCAGGGAATGGTTAATAAGTAGCAGTTATGCAGCGCTGAGAAGGAACTGGAATCCCAAATTGTTGCAAGCATGAGTTTTCCATTTTCACATTAAAATGCAAGCGTAACCAGCCACTAAAACTATACAGCACAGCGCCTTCTATTCTGAACGTGATCACCCCATCACTCGGCGCAGCCCCTTTCTCAGGGGCGCTGCTCCTCACCCCATCCCTGCACGGTGCTGCATGACCTCAAGGTGCAGTCCAGGGACACGGGTTCTGTGACTCAGCACAAGCCAAGGGCAAGAAGCTGTGCAGCCACACTGCAAGTCAGTCCAGCAAGTTGATCCAGCTGAAAATTAAATATGCAGTTTGACGGATTCTTTTTTTTTTTTTTTTANTGTGGTAACACATACACATTACCAGTTAACAGTATCACAAAACAAAGTGGGTGTAGTTTGAATAATATTGTCTCACTTTTTTTTTTAATCAGTCAAATAGTCTTTCTAAAAAGTGTCAAATTAGTTATTTAAAAAGTTATGGTGAACTACCAAAACGTGCCCTAACATAAGGAATGTTTGTGTGCATGGCTACACTTCCTAGTTCATTTCAATGAATAATATTCAAAGTTAGTCTGGTCTATTATCAGCCTACCACCAAATCATCAAGCAAGTTATCATAANCTGCAACCATCCCCCCACATCTACCCAGTTTTTTCTCATGTCTGCCTTCAACCGTACCATGTATTCCTGCTTCTTTACTTGAAGTGGCACCTCTAGGATTTCAACCTGAGTCAGTCAGAAAACTGCCAGAAAACTATTTCTGCAAAAGCAGTGGACAGCCTTCAGCTAGACAGGCTTCCTTAAACGGCATTCACCTGACCCAGCAACACAAATCAGTGTCGGTGCAAGGGAAGGGGGAAGAATGAGTGGCCTGTTGGAGGGGGCAGTGGTGGCAAGCAAGGCCCGCAGTACTTAAATTTGCTTAAGCTGTAGAGAACAGAGTCCTCAGACTCCCAGTAGAAAGTGGACAAGGAATAGATAGTGTCCTTCCTTAATATTTAGTATGTTTCAAAACTAACTTTTAAACATCACAGCACTCAAAGAAACATTAAGGGAAAGAGAGGAAAACTGACACAAATGCTGTCAGGATACACAGATGTCTTCCCCCAGTCTCAGGGCTCGCTCCCTGAGGCTGTTCTTCTGTGGACATCACTTGGTGGCTCAACAGCCCCAATGACCTTCCATACCTGCTTCGTCATCCTGGCAAATATGTGTATGGCCATGCACTGAACCAGACTGAGGAGCTGATTCAACCAAACAAATATTTTTGGAGCCAGGGTTTTTTGTTTGGTTGCTTTTAATTATGCCAGATCGATTTTCCAATCCTCTTAACACACAACCAAGCTGCCGTTGTGGCTCAATGGAAGGAAGAGCTGAGTGGTCGGAGGAAGGACCTGGTGAAGTCAATTATAAAGCACTGCTAGCCAAACACCTTCTGAGATTTAATGTAAAATGAAGTAAAATACAACAATTACGGTTTAAAATCATAACTTGATCAGTCACTGTCACTCAGATAGCAAACCTTAACTTACACCATAGTAGCTCAGTGCTGTGCCTGAACACTTTATACTTCAACAGCACAATCCCTTAACAACATTCACCTACTAACACAGTTTACAGTCCCAAAGGAAGGCCTGTAATGAATGAAAAGTTGGATATTATGCTGCATTAGGTTCAGAAGACAGTAGAAAAAAGGAAAAAAAAAACCTCAGTGCTTAGGAGGTCACATCTAAGTATATGTAACTTAACTGACTAAACCAACCCAACTAGCCTTTCTATACCTCTTTGTAGAGAATGGGGATGAAGTCTGGTGACCTAGAGGAATTTCACCTAGATGGTCTGAATGGCCTTCTGGATGACTCTCATCACTGATTACAGAGAATATCAAAGATAACACTGCATGCTAGTTAAATACCTCTCTGCAGTTAGCCCCACCAAAACCAAACCAAATAAAACCAAACCCAACATAAAAGGGAGACAGGCTTGTCTGTGGCTTGTGCTTGTAGCATAGCTTCTCTCTATAAGACCCAACCAGCCCAATTCTAAGATGTTCTGACAATATTTACTTGGGGGGGTGGAGGAGAAAAAAGGCTTTATTCTGCTTGTGCTTTGGCTCAGGGATTCAAACTTTGTCAGGGAGATGAGCAAATGATTAGCAATCATCTCTGAAATATTCAGTCTGAGTGATATGCCCAGTGCTAGACTAACTATGACAGAGGAAAGAGAGAATTACATTTTTCAGGACAGCATTCAGGTGTCCTAACGATGAAATCCTCCATTTTTCCCCAACATCCCCTGCCTACCCATCTTTCTATGAAAGATAAGGCAGTTCTAGCAGGATATGCCTTTCTTCCAGTACATAACAAAGTTCCAGTTTCTTGCTCAGAAAAATAAAAATCATCCTTACTTTACAATCAACAGATGACTGATTCCACACTGAAAGTGCCCTTTTCTGAACAAGTCCGATGGATAAAGATTTTTCTGGTGGTTTGACTGAAAACGAGAGAGACAGGTATTGGGAAGACACTAGGAAGGTAGAGCTCAAACATTTGACAAAAGGGACAAATGAATGAAAAGGGAGCATTCATTTAGTGAAAAGCAGAGCATAAAATTATCAAATGGTTCCACAGTCCAATCACTACTTTCTTCCCCTTCTCATAATTTACTATGTCTCAGTATACTTTAAGACTCTATTTAGCATATAAAGATCTAAAATCCCTTCCCCCAAATTAATCACTTCTATTCACATCTTAGTTCAAGCTTCATAAATATAAACAACTGCACAGAAGAAAAATAAAAGAAGAGCCAATTAAAGCATTATTTTACTAATGGAAAGAATAAAACCACACATATATATATATGTACATATATATATAGGTTAGAATAATGACTTATTAATTCCCATTATTTATGAAAATGTCCATCATGAACAAGCAAAAAAGCCAAAGGACATTATTTTTACTTGACAATAAGAATGTCATAATAAATGTCATTATTTGATGTGCATGCAAGGAATCAGTTTTGTTACATTTAATAGCTTTGATTAGAGATATATATGCTCAAGTGCAGAGGATTAAATTCTTTAGAATAAACTAGGTTGTAATTACTTGAGTAAGGACTTTAACATTGAATAATTCAATTAATATTGAATATATTCAAATAACACACAGCAATAAAGACAGGAAGTTCCCATTTTACAGACCAATACCAGTAAAGAATGATTAGCCAAGATCTTCACTTGCCTTGAAAAAAAATTTCTCTCACACCTTTTTAACTGCAACTTAACTGACAGCTGTCCATCATTCATTGTTTTCCATGAGTATGCAAAGGCATGAAGAACTAGAGCATAACAAACAATTCTATCTGGATAAATGGAGGAAAATAACATAGGAATAGGTATAAATGAATAACAGTAACGTTTCACCTGTCACTATGGGTAGATCAAGACCTAACGTTCATGGGGACAGAAACCATATGACACCCTAGGGTTCATTCTATCTCCTCACTAAATCCACGTTTTGCCCCTAATAGCAGCAGAGGTAACCTCCAAAACACCATCTTATTCAATATGCTTGTTCTGCATCACACCAGTTTCAGGGTAAAACTGAACTTAAAATTGAAATTGATCCTTGCAAAGAATTGGTTTTAAAGATAAGATGTTTTAATGATTTATCTCAATAAGCATTTTTAAAAAATCCAATAAAAGACAAACAACCCTGCTATTAAATCTTTACTGATAAGAAAGTAGAGAAGCATGGCACGGTTTGCATACAATTATGACACGAGTATCCTGCTGATGAAAAAATGCGGAAGATGCCATCTTTGTGTGGTTTTAAGGATTTGTGAAGTAGTAATCCCTCATATATTGGGTTTCTGTAGTCATGGATGTAAGCTGTCAAATCAACATCTGCTTGATGCATTGGCTTCCATGTTTTAACACTCCTACAATGTTACATCTCAAAGAAGCATCCTTAAATACAATAATTCCCATCTTCTCATTCAGAACCTAATATTTTATTCTTGGGCAGTTTAAAGAAATAAAAACAAATCTCAGGAGATCTGATGAGTATGATGTGGGAGAGAGGAAAAACAACTCAACAACTGATACAAGAGAGGTGCCTCTAACATGAGTGAAATAGCATCTGAAACACCAGTGGATCTTTGAAAGAAGACGCTACCTTATTTGCCATCGGCATCTGGGAAAAAATTCTTTGTTGTTATTGATCATCATTCCTTGATGACCTGGGTAAAAATACAGCTTTTTCCAATGTTAATTCTCTGGAAGTCATGCCTCTCAAAAGTCACATGATAATAAACTCATCCTAGACATTGTCTTATGGATGTTTTTTCCAAATTAAAACGAAATAGAGATCAAGTGTGTTTTACTCTCCCACTCGACACATACCCTTTTGTACAATCAAATCAAAACACGACGTACACAGCACTAAGCATATGAACCAGACAAAGGAAAGAACAAATTTAAAAACAATTTGTAAGCTGGCTTTAAGCTTCTCTAGCCACGTACATACACTATAAACAACCTGGTGTGCACCGACAGTTTAAATTTTAACTTTGAAACGTCTGACCTTAATATATCACAAGCGAAAATTGATTGACTCCTCTAAAACTGCAGTAATTTAAAACTTCTGTTGCCCTTGGGAATGTTTGGACATCTAGTTATTCCTTCAGCTGCAAAGGACGGTGGTGAGCTGTTCCTACGGCCACCTCGGTCTTCCAGGGAAAAAAGCTCTACAGCATGACTTTCAGGAAGCATTAGAAATTGTTTAGCTGGAAACGCGCACTCAACTGACTGTTGAGTTGCTCTGAATACATCTATTCAGAATAACTATATTTATGATCTAATTCCACAGAAAAGTACACTAAGAACAAAAGCTCAAGATTCTCAGTCTGATGTAAACATCATCGCTTTTACTTTCTTTCTGTTTCTTTGTTCTTAGAAAACACTGTTAATCAAAGATTAAGTTTGGTCCTTATTTGTGACCCAAACAAGCGAGAAGAAATGTACCAGCCTTGAAAACATGAGGGGCCATCTAAGAGTTATGGTATAGAGCTACTGTATGGCAAAAAAGCCTATAGAGAAAAAAAAGCACTCTTTTTTTTCTCTTTAAGGAAAAGTTTTCCGTCAACCTTCCTAGTTTTAGAAAGATTATACTCCAGTGCGATCTACTATGGTTTATACTTACACTCACAAAATAGTATTAATTTCAAATCATGAGATGAATTCCTAGAATTATTATTACAAGTGCTATTACAATTCATTTTATTCTGTGGCCATATTCTTTTCTCTAAATTTTCTAGACTAGGAGTCTACTCACACAAAGCAATTAGCTAGACCTTATTTTGGGATACAGGCCTCAAGCACATGAAGCCTCCACTGAAGACTTCTCAGGTATCTAGAGTGTACACTGCTGATGAGTTCAGATTTCACTCAGAGCTGGTGTTTCCGCTTTGTTTGATCACATACGCTAACAACCTCTTCTTGAAAATTAAAGTTCAAGTTAATACAGTGTTCAGTAACAGCAATGTATTCAGTGGTTATGACTCAGAAAAGACTTTACCAACGCCTTAAACTCTACCATTTGAACAAGACCCCAGTGAGTGTTTAGCAACATTGTCTGAAGAGAAATGATGAAAGTTTAGCCCGATGAACAATTGTGGTAACACGAGTGAGCGACCTGGCAATCATACCGTACTCCTGCTTACACCATGCCCTGCCAGGATCAACAGGAACACGCATGGCATCGCTCTTCCCACAGACGTGCCCGCCTTTGCCCCAGCCTGCAGCTGCGACCCTCTGGCAGACGTGCGCAGGGAGTGGAGGTGGGCTCTGAACATCTGGGGAGCTCAGGTCACGCTGCTGGCATTTTATAACCAAGGCTGAAATCTGCCTTGGTCCCAACAAAACCAGCCACGAAAGCTCCCAGTGATTATCGCTGTGCCACGTTTCCCATTTTTTCCCTCTACAGTAAGACATTATGGACCCGTGATAGGAATCAGGATGCTGAAGTAGGTGGATCTTTTGTGTCAGTATGTATAGTCTTACATTCTCATTATTTCTTAGAGACACAATCCCAGGTCTATTAGTTTTAACCTTGTAAGTGATCTAGCCACTAAAATATGATGGAAGAGTTGCACTGTGCTAGCACAAGCTATATTGTATATATATATAACTGGGGAAAATCAGGTGTTGAAATCAAAACAGAACAAACCAGCCTGATCTAGCAACCAGCCAACCTATAATCCAGCTAACTTTCCAAAAGTTACTTTGAATCGGTTTGTACCCTTCATATATATACATTGTTACTGGTAGCAAAAATGTTATCAATGTGCAGACGGTGTTTCATTGAAGAACCGCATTTTATGGAAAGACCTTCAAAAACTATAGACTTCTGAATATCCACTGAATACAACATTCAAACACATCAGGGTGTCAGGGAAGTATATTGAACTTAAGATATATTCATTTCAACACTCTTAAGAACGTACCTCGGTGGTTCCCCTACATACATATTTACAAAATGTACATCTAACATTTTTCTGTGATAAATACATCACAACATACTTCCCATAACTTGCTTTAAACTGTGGCGTCTTTAAACTAAAGCCAAATTTTTTATTATTCCCTAAACCAAGCAAATTTCTATAAACCTGTGTTTTACAGGAAGTGGAGATGCTTAGAGAGGTATTTAAATGTCTTTGCAAAATGAAAATCACAAAGACACTTTAAAAAAAGAAAAAAAAAAAAAGAAAAGAAAAAGAAAAAAGTACATCTCCTTCCTTCCCTGTTCATCCAGAATACTCAAAAAAAACCCCCCTGGGTTTTGATTTTTCAGATGCTACTATGACAATCAGCAAAGATTGAACACTAAGACTTAATTTACTTAAAAGCTGTGAAACTTTCAGAAAATGTGGGGCCAGAAGAGTTGGAGAGGCACAGCTACAAATGTGGTTAGGCCACTTAAAACACATACCTTATCTTTCCCCACAAAAAAAAAAAAAAAAAAAAAAAAAAAAAAAAAAAAAAAAAAAAAAAAAAAAAAAGAAACAAACTAACCATGAGACATAACTTAGCCAAGAAGTAAGATTTGATCTGAGCTGTACTAATTTATTTTATGCAGTACGATTATAAAACGTGAAGCCTCACTGAAGAACCACAACAAAACTGTTACAGCAGTTACTTTGTTTCATTTTTTATTTCATTATTTGTTTCATTATTAAACAAATATTAAACAAATATATAGTTAAAAGATATTTAGTAAATAGTTGCTTTCTTTTGCATTTTGTGCTAGCAAAGTGGCTTCAAAATCATTTAAAAATGAAAGTCTATGCTTAAAAAATATTTTTTTCCCATATCCATTCTATGTATTCATACTTATTCATAGATTCCTTGAAAACAATCTACAGCAGGTCACCATTAAGGGACACATGTAAATCTTCTGAGGATGTTTATGAAAACAGTAAATATTCCTGCCTTTATAGCATACTGAACCAGTAACATGCCAATTTTCTTTTCCTCTAAGTAATATGGAGAGAAGTTCAAAGAAATTATTTCAAAGAACACAAAATTCTTGTGTGTAAATATTAAAAGCCCATAAAAAATAAGAAAAATAAAAGCTCTTCTTAGATACTATGGCTTTGGAGAATATATTTGATAATGAAAAATACAGAACTTTCATTTTTAAGATATGTTCTGGACTAACAATATACTGTCAGAGAAAGCACACAGTATGTTTAATATGAAAATTATTAATATTTTACTCAAAGATTAACAAAAAAATCCCAACAACCTTGTACTTATTGACAAATAAGCTTATCACATGCCATCCAAAACTTCAAAGGCACAGAAGAAGGTAACAGGGAGAGACTTGTCCATCCCTTTTCACCTTGCAAATACAGCCTGTGGAGCTCATGCTTCCAACAGATACCTAAAAATAATACATTGCCCAGTAACACCAGATTTGGAGTTTATTACAGAAGAGTAAGGCTGGCATTATAGGCCTGCGTATCAGTTATATCCAACAGATCTGCACATCCAGTTATCACATATTTAAGAAGTCATTCTGGTTGTCAAAGTTTTGTATCAAATACAGTCTTTGCAAGTGTGGAGTATTTATCAGAGAGATATGAAACCGTAACCGTTAGTAACTTGTTTTTTCTACTGCTTTGGCACAGGTCAGACACACTGCAGCAGTCAGGAAGAAATGAAGCTGCACCTACTGAGAAGTCAAAGAGGGACACGGCATCGCTGACGCTGTTCCAGCTACACCAACCTTCCTGAGGAACAAGGGGCTGTGGCATGTCTCATTAAGTCCTTTGTGTCCAATAATTTATCCTCATTCAAGAGGTACTGAACGTCAGCAGAGTGGAAGCAACCTTCTGCGATAGTACAGTCTTGTAAGTTGGAAGTAATTATCCTGTAACTCTAAACATGACTGGCACCGCATTAGTCAAACTTTGATTGACCAAAAAACTCAAGAAATGAAATCACAGTCTGCTGTGAAAGACAGAGACTGTGAAGGTGAGAGTTATCAGAGCCTCACATGCTTTGTGAATGGGGCATCCCTCCCCCTCTCCCACTTCCTCTCCCTCCCATTCTTTCTTTCCCTGTCGGACATGGGCAATTCAAAACAAGTTACATGGGGGGGGGGGGGGGGG
>WAAD01039260.1:20270-43365 GCA_013389945.1 Fregata magnificens
CGGAGCCCCCCCGCGCTCGCCCCTTCTCCTCGCCCCACCGCGCCTTGCCCGGAGCCCGCGGCCCTCCTCGCCCCGCTCCCCCACGGGCTCCGGCCAGCTCCCGCTCCGTTGCCCTACTCTACCACTCTCCGTTTGTATAAGCAACGTTGTAACGCGTGTTTTTCCAAACTTACGTGGTCCAATGCCTTTGCCGTAAGAGAGTGAAGGACGTGGGCAAATCCGCACGGCAACTAAGCAGCCCTCAATGACGGTTGCCAACGGCACGTATGTGGCTTGCATCCCCCAGCTGACCGTGTTGGCAAAATTGGGAAGGCCCCACCAAAGCCTCCCTGGTGTGATGAGTCAACAGAAAGTAGCTGAGTTGTTGACTTTCTTATGAGTCCAGTACTAGTTACACCACGCAACTTGTTCTTGTCACCTCGTATGTCATCTGGGGGTGCTTCACAGGAAATTGTGCAAATAAGGTGGCGTGTAGTAAACCATTAACTTGATGCATTGAAGGCATCGTTGTGCAAAGGTAGACGTAATCAGTTACTCCTTCAAGAGCAAATGCTGCAACATGGTGTTTCGGATCTCAAAAGGGCTGAAGGGTGGGATAAAACCAGTGTCAGGACAGGAGTGCCGTACTGTGCGTTCTACCATACCGAGGCATTTGTTCCGGTGAGTGTTTCTTACTCCATACCACACCAGGAAGCCATACTCTGCCCCAGAACAGCACAAGTTAAAGCAGAGTTCATCACATTTGTGTAATCAATCAAGCCATTGACTCGACTAATTTTTGGTCAAGTTACCTCTTATTTTCATTTTTTTGCCAAAGTCTCTCAAAAACGTTTCTGGAAAGCCAGGGAACTCCTCAACGTTCTCCTTCGACAAACAAGTTTTGGACCATTGTCCAGCAGGTACCCATTCAGAAAGCATTGATCTGCTTGCGGGCTTTGGATGATTTATGTAGGAAGAGCGGGAGATTCCTTTCTCAGACTTGGTTAACCTGCCCACTCTTTGTGACAAATACATCGTGTCTCCCAGGTCAACATCCTTCTTCCAGATAATTGAACTTCTGGCACTGGACTGCTAGATGGACATCACTTGTGCAGATAAAACTTCTAACAACTTTCATACTTTTCATACTTTCCTAATTTCCTAACTAGTCTATGAAAAGGTTAGAACTGATCTGTATTTAAACCACTTCTTGAGATCTTCAACAGCTAGGCTTAATCTAAGTGGTGAAAAAGGGGGTCGTTCAGTGACAGTAACAGGATCATTGACAGAAGTATGGGCTTACGTATGAAATTGAGACAGTTAAGATCTAGGAACTCTGTGACTGCCTTCTGGAGGTGAGCATTTAATCACAGTTCCTAAGATGTGGTCTGAATCCTTTTTGAGCTGTACTCTGCATACCATTGTTGTTGTAGCCAGCCTTTGAAAGACAATCTTTTAAAGTAATTGGTACTCATGTTTTAGCAAAGAGGTGGCGGCAGTGGTTGCTGAAGATGTTACTTGGCTTGCAAGGCATAAGAATAGAACACCGTAATTTGTACTAAGGGTCTTACCATTGCAGTAAATCAGGTCTTAGGCTTTTTGATCTTCTGGATGACTAAAAAGAAACACAGTTCATCAGTACTGCTCTATTTTTAGTACTTCAAGGAAAAAACAAAAGCTCAGAGTTACTAGTAATTTTTCATGTTTTAACCGCACTCCACATTTCATCTTCAGTGAAAGTTCTTCTTTTACACATTCATTGCTTGCATTGCCATTAATTCTTCTTTGCCTTCTATTGTAACCTTTTGTCCTTGTTGCTTTATAAGACTTTTCAGGAGAATCAACCACACTATTCAAAAATACCATGTGATAGTGCTACGGTTCAAGTATCTGAGAGGTACCAGGTTTTGTGACTAGTGCCCAGGTTTTGCAGTTGGATTTTGCAACACTAAGTTCCGTGATAGCTTGCTCTCATCTTGCTTTCTCTAGAAAAAATCAAGTCGTCCAAAAGTTGTATGGTGAATTGTCTAGATCACCATTTCCTTCTTATTTCTGAAGGTGTTTCGCACTTTCCTCATTGAGGCAGGACGTGTCAATTTTTAACAATATTTTGGTTGTTGAAACCAATCTTCCTGCCAGCTTTCTGAATGGCTTTACTAACATTACATATGAATGCCTCTGGTAGAGAAGTTGTATGGAATACAGTAATGGAGCAGTCTAGGAAGAGTGGAAAGCCAGGCCAGTTTGAGTTCTGACAGTGGCAGCAAATTTTTTTAGAGGTGCTTGAAGCAGACTCAGTTAATCCAGCTTTGGAAAGAATCAGACAATGTCAGCCAGACAGGAAGTGTTACCATACGCATACAGTGCTTCCAGTTTGAAGTGGACCTCTGCCTATAGTGGCAGTCCTGGTAAAGTCAGGAGGACAGTCATTCTTCTGTTTAGCAGAATGAAGAATGTTCTAATTTTTAGGCAAGGTACAGATCATGGAATCAAGTTCATTTGAAAGGTCAACTCCATTTTGACCTCACTGTGTGCCATTGTAATGTCTATGGAGATCTTCATAGATGGTGAAATAGCGGAATTTGAAATACTTATGGTGGTAGCCCACAGCTGGCTGAAAGTTTACAGCACTGAAAATATCGTAGAGGTCTGTATTAGATGGGAATGGGTCTACATCTCCAGGATTTGCTCTAACCAAGGGACCACAGCCATATTTGATATGCAAGTATTTGTCCACAAGATCATAACTCTTGATAATAACGTGACTATCAGTAACTTGTGATCGGTTATATTAAGGTGATTATCTGCCCTTTAGTATTTGGGAATAGGGCTTAGAAATGAACCATTTAGTAGTTGACATACAGTCAGTGATTAGCTCAAGGATTTCAAAAGGTGGGATTGATATGGCTAAATGTGACGGCCTACACTGTAGGCATTAACATCTGATCAAATCGTCCTATGCTAGTTTTTCACAGTCAACGAAAAGCTAGTCAGCATAGTCAATGGAATTCACAGCATGTTTCATCTCACCCTGAAGTAGATGCCTATGTCTGGTCAGATGAATTGAAGTCTAAATTTGATTTACTTTGTTGACTGGATGTTTACTGATTGGAAGTATGGCACCTGTTCTGCAACTGCATAAAGACGAGATTAATCCTACTCATGTTTCTATGATCCAGGCTTCCTCGATCTAAGACAACTGGATAATTTAAAACTCCATATTGGCCAAACTATGTTGACAGATTCGATATGAAATACATAATATCCCTTTGCACCTAATATTTTTTCTTTCCTATTTTGATCCTATGCTCATTTGTCCTCAACACCTCGGATGTGGCTCATCCTTGCACACTGATATTCTCTGTAACTTCTGTCCCTCTTCCTTTCCTCAGCTCTTCCTCATCTCCATCTCAGTCTCTTGTCTTCTAAGTGGTCTGAGACGCTTAATTTAAACTGAAGAAACAAAAATGCTAGAAAAAAAGCATTTCTTGCAATCTGTATCTATACTTCCAACACAGAGCTGGGAACTATGTTTCCCATTTTGTAGTGGGGGCAGTTTAAACAGAGGTCATTTCAGGCAGAAAGAAGGGTTTAGTTCTGTGACACATTGAGGAAAATGAGATCACCTGAAGGAATGACTGTTAAACAAGATTCTTTACATGAATGTCTAGAAGAGACAGCCTCCTAATTCTCTAAAAGACTAAGGCATTACTTTCGTTGATCTGCAAAACATCGACTTCTAGATTAGATTAGGACAGTAAAATAAACAGATTTAAATAGCTGAAGAAAAGAATCATAATTATCCTTATAGTAATAGATTCTTGGTCATTTTTGTGGACTGACATAATCACATCTAGCTCTTTATTGATAAGGACATAGTTTCTTCCCCCAAATTCTTGCTTTCAAAGAACGCTGGCAGGTACTCCACTGTTTCCTTGTGGACTTCAACGATAGACAAAATTGATATCTGTTACAGATGTAAATACCAGATGCTTCTGTAACTTCTGTAACTCCAGCTGGGTACCCAACATCTTGAATTGAGTTTCCAAAGTTGTATATAGTTATAGATAGAAGCCATCCATGACTACTATGTTTTAAATGAGTTGCTTCCATCAAATGGAAGCTTTGTGACAGAAGTAGGACTAAATTATAATCTCATGGGACAAAATGCATGTTTTATCTATAGGACCTGCTTTTCTCTTCCTGCGTTCTCCTGCCTCTTTCACTACCCACCTTTCTTGTTCTGCAACACATGAAACTGGAATCTTAAATACGACAGCTTCCATCAGTACATAGAAACAGACGTTGATAGCCCTGACTATGGGAGCTGTGCAGTCAATGGTAACAGAGATGAGATTAATGTCTCTCTATGTCCCTGGTAAATCTGTCTGATAAACATCCCTGATTTATTCCTAGAAGACGCTCTGTGCCTTGAATGGGGCAAAAGCTCCATGGGAGAGGCAATGCGAATAGCTGATTGGAGAACATACATAGACAGTGAAGGTGTACAAGTATTACCTAACTTTAAAAAAGTTTATGTTTAAAAGCCCCAAACTGGAAATCTAAATTAAAAATAATCTTGCGTGATCACGTCGCTCGCACTTTCAGCTCACCCTTTTGGTCACCAGCAGAGTTTAGGTGTTTACATCCACATCAGAGATAAAAAGCTTTAGCTACTTCCTTGAACTCCTTGGCTCTATTCAAAGTAGCGCTGTCTTACCACTGGAATGTAGCTTCCCTTGCCTTGGTGAGGATGAGAACTGGTTTATAAAACAGCTAAGAAAACAAAATCCTAGCTTAATAGTTGGGTTGGCATGGGAGCATGGGGTGAAGCTGAAGGATAATTTTATCCTTACAGAACACTTTAAATGGCTGATCAGCCATAACAGTTTGCTCATTCTCATAGTCAATGTAATGATCATTATGAAGAGTGCATTACTTCAAAATTAAATTAGGGAATTACGATTAGGATTACCTCAAAATTAAATAAGGAAAACCACACAGCTGCTCGCTCACTTCCCCCCTGGTGGGATGGGGGAGAGAATCAGAAGGGTAAAAGTGAGAAAACTTGTGGATTGAGATAAAGACCGTTTAATAGGTAAAGCAAAAGCCACGCACACAAGCAAAGCAAAACAAGGAATTCATTCACTACTTCCCATTGGCAGGCAGGTGTTCAGCCATCTCCAGGAAAGCAGGGCTCCATCACAAGTAATGGTTACTTGGGAGGACAAATGCCATCACTCCAAACGTCTTTCCCTTCCTTCTTCTTCCCCCAGCTTTATATGCTGAGCATGATGTCATATGGCATGGGATATCCCTTTGGTGAGTTGGGGTCAGCTGCCCCGGCTGTGTCCCCTCCCAACTCCTTGTGCACCCCCAGCCTCGCCTCCTCGCTGGTGGGGTGGTGTGAGAGGCAGAAGAGGCCTTGACTCTGTGTAAGCACTGCTCAGCAGTAACTAAAACATCCCTGTGTTATCAACACTGTTTTCAGCACAAATGCAACACATAGCCCCATACTAGATTCTATGAAGAAAATTAACTCTATCCCAGCAAAAGCCAGCACACCTCATGAGTAAATACAGTTTTAGAGTGACTAAGCATGTGAAGAATAAAGACAGCTGAAATTCTGTGTTTTCATAGAGAGCACTACACACCAATATAGCTCAAGCAGGGTATTTGTTCATAGAGAACTTTTTTTTTCTGGTTAAGAGTATGGTATTTACAGGTTGACTTTTCCAGAATTTAAAAATCTCCAGCATTTTTTTTTCTTAACATGACATATCAAGGCTTTTCAAAATCTTTTAACTAGTGTTGTCGAGTGAAGAGAATGTTAGTCTGGGTGGTAAATTGTTAGCTGTTTTCCGTGATAAGGACATTTGCAGATATTCAGAAAGAACAGGGTATTCCTTCTGATAATTGTAGAAAGACTAAAAACCATCATTTTTTTTCCATTCAGATGAGAAAAATAAAAAGCTTAAGTATCTTTTCTTCTTAAATAACTGAAAAAGGGAAAACTGAAAAATGCAGAGGAAAGCTCTCTTCTAAAACAATAGAAATGTGTTATTATGAATAAAGAATATGAACTTTTTGATCTACACAGTTGAGTTTTGCAGATCAGAAATGGGTCAAAGATCGATGTTTTTCTTTCAGTTTCAAGATTCAACGCTGTATTTTTCTGTGACTGGAAGAGTAATTTTACTTTAACATGGTGATGTCAGAATATCAAATACTGTTGTGATGTCTCAACCAGGGTAGCTGGCAGAATGTTGCAGGTTGCAATCCTTTCTTTCCTCCAGTTCATAGGACTGCAACATATCTTCTGAAGAAGATGATGAAGAAACAAACATCCATGGGATCATCTGCTTAGGTCTGATCACCTGGTTCTCTGCCTGCCTCTTGGAATTCAACACGCACTGCAGCTTCCCCTCAGTACTGGGAATATAGACGTAGATATGTGGGATCTAGTGCTTGATTTCCCTTGACTGTCCAGAGGAAGGTTTTCTATATAGTGGATTAAATTTAGACTTTCTGTAGTCATCATAAAGTAGGCTTATCCAGTCCACTGCAGTGTAGCCTAGTTCTACCAGTACCTCTTATCAAAGGTTTTACCCATATATGAGTATTATGCTAATCAGCTAGGTTTGGCGCTTGAAAAACTTTTCACAAAACTGTGCAAACTGCCTTTCAGGATAGGGAAGGGAAGGTAAAATGTCTGCTTGATTCAACATTAGACTGCAGATTTGACTGTGGATTCAATATAGCCTGAACAAAAATAATGTTACCTTCTGTAAAGGAAGGGGTGCAAAAGGTAAGGAATCTTTAGTGAGAAAGTTGTCTTTTCTTGGAGGTGGTTCATGAACAGTTCCTTTTTGGGGAAGTGTGTTCACGTCTGTATAGCTTAGTAAAAGTGTGACAAAGTGGAAGAGGAAGTGGTCTGAATGCCTTTCATTTTGTTTCCTTATCTTTCTCTGAAGTTGTCTGTAGGGCTTACTGATTTGACTGGTGGTCCATAGATGAGTTAATGATCCTTTGCAATAATTGTGGCAATATGAAAGATCAAAACTATGCCATGGCTTCTTGAGACTTATTCAGCACTGCCATTGGAAATAAATTTATTTCCTGGGGATAGACCATGCCAGTATGATCCTTTAACATAGAAGCTTAAGTCAACATGACCACTCTTCTTGGGTCAGTTTACAGATGGAGGTTTTGCAGCTGGGAATTAATGGACCTGAAATTGCAGATTCATGCAATTTTCATCTTTTCAGGTAGCCCCCACTAACAAAGGCTGGCACATGCAGTCAATAGCCTTGTTGTTTAGACTGGCGGCACTGGAACAAAAGGCCTTGTTCCAGAAGTTTGCCTGTATTAGGATAGGCTGAATTCTACTGGATTTGCTCTGTTAAATTTTAGCAGCTGCTAGCTGGCGATCTTGTGGTATTGTTATTGAAGTTTTGCTGTCAATAGGCAAGGGTAATTCACTAGTAAACGCTTTACTAGGTTTTGCCATCAAGCCTCTATGTCATCTTGAACTGTGTTCATTGTCCTGACACAAGGAGATTGTGTTTTAGCAGGGCATGGATATGCTTCTATCAGTCCTTCTACAGCAATGGGATGGGGAATGACTTCCTCTAGAAGGTCAAGCATTAACACAGACACAATGACTATCTTTTATTTTGGCATTAATAAGTTTATGTTGCAGCATAATATTCATTATTCATAAAAAACCCCAAAAAAGTTAATAAAACAAAATGGTCTAAAGTCACGTCTAATCAAACTGAAAAACTAACTAAATGCCAACCATGTCGGTGTATTTACGTCAGCTTGGCTCACTGAAATTCCAGAAATGATCACTGCTGTAGTTTGGAAGAAACTCTTGCTGTTAAAAGTTCCCTACATCTACCTTTTGTAATCTTAACCTTAGATCACTATGCAGCAGTAAGGAAAAGAAGTGAGCAAAGGAGATATAAGGACACCCCAGTGAGTACTTCCTCAAGGAGTCAAGCAGCTGTCAAGTTGCATTGTTGGCACATCCCAATAATGAGAAACTACAAAAGCTATTCAAAGAAGAACGTATTCTTCCTCAACATTGTTCTGCGAAAAAAGCCCAACCACTAACTGAATCTTTTCAGGTGAAATATTCTTTTAAAGAACTCATCAAGAGGCATACATTGAAAAGTTGTAATCCAAATGGTTTAAACTCAGCAAAGATAACAATGTAAAAGTGTCTTATACTAGAAAGTGTCGAGCAATGTTAACTGTAGGCATTACTAGCTGTGTTGGCTATAATAAAACCAGTGTAACGTAGCATGTAATGCACCCCCCAAAGATACAATCTCAGATCAGCACAGGCATGCATAAACACTACATAGTATAAAGATTTTTGAAAATAAATATGGGATGATTCCATTACTCACAAATAACATAGTTATGAATTAGTCATACAGGTCATCCCAAATGAGTGCAGAAGATAACATCTTTATATATCACATCACAGTGTTACATTTTTTCAATATAATACATATACCAGAGAGGAACTCTTTGAAGAATATTTTTGAAAATTTGAGAAAACAGTATTGCAATTGTTGTCTGTATCTTTTGAACCTATGAAGGCTGCTCTAATTAACTTGACTGCAATAGTTCAAGGTTCAGACAAGATGAAGACTTAAGAGTAACATCTGCAAAAGACCTCAGAACTACTTAAAATTGTTTCTGGATATGGAAGCAGTTTTAAAGTGCAATAAAGGATTTTCTACACCTACAAAGGCTGGAACACTGGCACTTCCCAAGGGAATAGGCTTTTTACTCAAACCTCTGCAGAATGGCAAGGAAAAAAACCCTGTCAACCATCAAAAATATATTGCAAATCAGTCACATTTCTATTAGAAGTATCTAAGTCCAGAGCAGAGGACAGTGACTGTTCATCTTCCTGGCTCTGTTCAGAGAATGTCATGTGGAACACGTCAACGAAACTGGAGATGACATCACAGAAGAAATTTCCCTGCTTCTGCATGAAACAGGAGAAGCCAAGGGCTCAGGGCCTACTTCAAATCCTGTTCTTTACATTAGTTGTTCTTGAGTATGCTTGAAACATACGAAAGAAAATCATCAGTAAGTTGTATATAATAAGACAAAACAGATTTTTGTGCTTTATGGACATACTCCATTAGTCAGGCGATAAAACTCTGATCGACTTCAAAGGGTCAAAGATTTACAAACCAACTTCTAAGAGTCAGCAAACATAATTTTGCTAAAGAGAAGTATTCATTTTTGGGCAGAGAACGTATATGTATTCAAAGGGTAATAAACTCAAAAGGTTTGTTGTTTGGTTGTTTTTTTTTTTTTGTAGAGAGTTGTAAGTGTAAGAGTAGACAGCGGAGTCAGTATCAGCTTTTACCAGAACCCTAACATGTCGTTTTCAATGTTACAGGAGTGACTTCACCTCTGGCTCCTCTCTGACTTGTCTGATCCTGGGCTTGTGTTTGTGTGCAGTCTTGCTTTTCTTTTATTTTCAGTCAGGAGGCAAGCGCTATCTTGTATATGCTAATGCCTATCGTCCTGCTGATCTGACTGGTTTCAGGCACCTGTTTTTCTTTTGATATTGACAAACAGCTCCCTTAAAAGAAGGCATCTTTATTTAGCAGTTGGAATAAAGCATGAGAGAAAAGGGAATTTCAGAAACACGAAAGAGCCTAAGCACATATCTAGTTCAATTTTGGTTAAGGTCCAGCTGGAACCAATACACTTCATAGGGATATGCAGGAATAACATAGTCATGCTGATAGTCATCAAATGGCTTCTCGCAATTCTCCCCCCACCCCCAGGGACAGGCAACCTCTAACAACTGACACAATCAACTCTGAAAGAGTATCTCAGCTCAAATAACCTGACTTACAGGAGTGAGTTTAAAAACCACTGGGGATATTAATGAAAGTACTACTGCATTGTGGGAATACTCTCATCCACAGAAGGTTAACCCAGATGTTCAGATGTATGTGTCCGTCACTTGGCTGGAAGTGAAGATGCACTTCAAGACCTCAAAGTCACTTGTCCAGTGCCTTATGTATAGTACAGAAACTTCATATTAAGGACAGATCCAAATACAGCACGAAAAATTATTCAAAGGCACACCCGCATTTGTCACAGTCACATTCCTATTACATTGTGTAAGAAGAAAACAATATCTGGCAAAAATAAAATAAACAGAAGCACATGAATGAAAGAGAACTGGTTACAATGCTTTCACATTTATCTGATATTCTAAGGTCAGTTAAAAATATGTGTTTGGTGTTATCATGGAAATGTCGCATAAGGAAATATAATACTAGTTTACTTACAGAAAGTTGAAGAGGAGAATGGCTGCAAGCGTGTCCTCAACAGAGGTGAAACAATGCAATAGTTATTGAAGATAAATATATATATTTTCAAAGTCCACTTTCCACCTTCTTATTTATTCTGTTCCATAAAAGTCTTTGCTAGCTTTCATCATGGGTACTTTCTCAGTAACATGAAACACAATTACATTCCTGATGATGAAAATGTAGCAGTGAACAAGGTAAGTAGGTTTATTTCCGTCCAACTGGTTGAGGAGAATTTTCAAACCTGTCAACTAATTTGGAATCTCAGGGGATGGAGGAAATTTATGAAGGTGAAGATTAATAACCATCCTCTATGCTATTCCTGACACACTGAATAATACTTAAAACAGTGTTTGCATAGCTGTTAGGATCCTTGGGTTTTGAAGAGCTGCCCAAGGTAAGAACTTGTTTTGCATTTTAGGATATAAAGAAAAGAATTTTTGTTTTCAGCTGAACATAAACCTCAAAGCAAGACACCTATGCACATACACAGTTTTTCCCCTCCGCTGTAAATAGTCTTCAACATGTAAACTAATGCCCTGCTGATTCAGTCTTGCTGAAGAAATGCAATTTCTATTTAAATCTTGTTTAATGTTTTTTGGGGCAGTAAAAACAAAAATAAAAAGTCCTCACATGGATATTCTTTCAGAAAACATATGCATGGTTGAAAAGAAGGAAAACAATTATATTCCTCTGGGGAATTTCAAGTTCTGGCTGTTAAGTGTCCACTAAGGTAAAGGCTGGTAAGAAATTTACATTTTTGGATTATTGTCAATTGGTAATCAAGCAACAATATAATTTATTTCTGAGTATTCAACTAACATGCAAAATCTGAAAGATCAGCAACTGCGCTTAATGATAATTCTTGTCATTTCTTGGGGTATTTATTTTTTGGGTTTTTTTATCACCTTGTCTTCTTTGGTACTGATCCTGAGTTCCTGCCTGCCATTTGTGAAACAAATTCTGTAATCTAGATTCATAGAATCATAGAATCATTAAGGTTGGAAAAGACCTCTAAGATCATCATGTCCAACCGTCAACTAACACGACGATGACTCCTAAACTAGGCCCTGGATTGCCACGTCTACACCTTTTTTGAACGCCTCCAGGGTTGACGACTCCACCACCTCTCTGGGCAGCCTGTTCCAATGCCTAACCACTCTTTCGGTAAAGAAATTCTTCCTGATATCCAATCTAAACCTCCCCTGATGCAACTTGAGGCCATTCCCTCTTGTCCTATCGCTGGTTTCTTGGGAGAAGAGACCGACAGCCACCTCGCTACAACCTCCTTTCAGGTAGTTGTAGAGAGCGATAAGGTCTCCCCTCAGCTCCTCTTCTCCAAACTAAACAACCTCAGTTCCCTCAGCCGCTCCTCAAAAAACTTGTGCTCTAGACCCCTCACCAGCTTCGTTGCCCTTCTCTGGACACGCTCCAGCACCTCAGTGTCCTTCTTGTACTGAGGGGCCCAAAACTGAACACAGTACTCGAGGTGCGGCCTCACCAGTGCCGAGTACAGGGGCACGATCACTTCCCTACTNCCCTCGAGCAGATCGACACTCCCGCCCAGATTGGTGCCATCTGCAAACTTGCTGAGGGTGCACTCAACCCCCTCATCCAGATCATTGATAAAGACGTTAAACAAGACCAGCCCCAAAACTGACCCCTGTTGACTTTCTTTAAATTTGTTCTCATCTCTTTTCTCCTGCATGCAACAGGATCAAGTGAATGGATCCCTACAGTTTTTCCGTTAGTGACAGGAGTAATTAGAGATATTAAAAAAGACTAAGATTGGTCAGCTTTGACTTCCATTCAGAGATGAACAGTCACAGTCAGATTTCATTGTGAATAGAGTTTTCAGGCACTTCTAAGTTTTGAGGACCTCATTGGCTCCTTAGGGCTCCATTTTTGTTTCCTGGCTTTTGCAGCTGGCTGTTAGTGTCCTTTAAATTGCATGAAATTCACTTTATCTTTTCAATCCAAAGAGAAATAATAGTAATAATATTAATAATAATAATAATCATCATCATCATCATCATCTACACAGAAGTTAATTTTTTCCAACTGTGATTTGAGGGATAAACATTCCAGATACTTTCTTCCTATTCACTTTAGACTGTGGCATCTTAAATAGGAGGTGATAGTGGTTCTGATCTCAGGAACATAGTCCATCACATTCTAGAGCAACTCCGTTACACTTCAGGATTCACTAACAATGCTGTGGAAGCCCACACTGCTACCACATTACATGATTTTGCTCAGAAAGCATATTTTAATTTAGTTTTATTTATAACTGCAAGTGGGTTAGAGGACATATCTGTTGTTCTTTTTACAAACCTAACCAAATAATTAATTGTTAAAAAATCCTTTTCAAATCCAGCCTGGTATAGATCATTTGTTACTAAGACTTCTTTCATGCTGGCTTTTTTATACTTTTGCTATGTATAGAGTGACTTGAGAAATATGTAGTAGAGATTCCCATCCGTCCCATCCATCCCATCCCATGTCCGTATTAACAAGTTGCTATACACTTATGCCAAATAGCCTTGGCATTTCTGGTTTTCAAAGTGTGAATAATGTCAAACTTGCTCTTTAGACAATTTCTGGTGATCTTTCTTTTCTCTTCAGACATAATCTCCAAGTGCAGGTGGGCATGACAGGTTTGGTGACACATTCAAACTATTTTACCAGCTAATGCAATGCATTCATAGAAAATAATGACACTTGGCAAAAAAGCTGTACAGTTTTTTCTGATACTTTCCCTGGAGCCTTTGCTAACTCATTCTGTGATACAGTAGTACTCACAGAATGTGCTCTTGAGTTACAGCTCAACAACCCTTTTAAATGTGTCAAAGTCAAGTTTTTTTCTTCTAATTAAGTGGGCATTTACTCACTTGGAGCAACTACTCTAGTGCTAGAACCGCCTTCTAAAACTTACTAATATTCACAGGTATTTCCACTGTCATTTCAGAGGGCCTCCAGTAATGCTGACAACCTGTGCAGATTGGTGTAAGTATTTTCCTCCTTATCCACAGGTAAGTCCACCTCTTTCTCAAGCACTTTACAACTTCTGCAAAATTGTTTTGGCTGTGTTTTTGTCGTAAGCTTCTGTAATAATGATTTAGAGGGTGTTCTTTTGATCAATACACATTCAGTTGCAGTGATCCTCCAATGTGTGGTCTGCCACAAGATAAACATATTAAGTCTGTATCACATAAATCATATATATCACATATAACAGTTTCAAAATCACAACAAAATTAGCATCTTCCCCAATTAACACACTAGCACAAGGCTCTGACAGAAAGGGATGCTAACCTACAATCCTGACAAAGTCCTAAGATATGCCTCTTCTGCTAGATGCCAGTGCTAGCAGCAAAGGCTGAAGTGAACCGATCCCATTGCTCTGTCTTAAAAACAAAGTACCACTAAGGTCTAGAGCCTCCCACTTCCATTTCATCCAGTTAATTTTTGGCTCTAGAAATTGAAACTAAACCTTCTTAGTTACCACTACAAATTACTTTTTTCCATCTGCAATATCCTTTGAGAACATGAATACAGCTATCTTTTATTTGGAGAAAAGTGGGGAAAAAAAATTGTACAAACAGCTCAAAATCATTCCATCATACATATGATCAACCTCATAAGTGCAAATAGAAGTTATCCTCCTCATCAACCTGCTTGGCTTTGGTGATATCAAGAGTAGCAAAGGGAGAGTCTCTGTTGTCTGTTCCAGTCTAAAGAAAATCACTTATGTCGAGACCAACTTATTTGTGCAACTAGCTGGTTCAGTATTCTGCTATGAACCAGGCAGTGACCAACATGACAGAACTGCCACCACCTGTCAGTCCCCTTGGTGAAATCAGGTCTGGTCTACCAATGCTACCAGCCTGATAAGATGATTCTCAGAAGTCGACTCTGCAAATACAGCTGCCAGTCTACTCCAGTCAAACTCACTTTATGCAGGTACACAATCTCTAAGTAGATACACATGTACAAAGGAAATACTTCCTCTCTGAGTTTGTTGATTTTGAATTTAATTACCAAACCAAAGTCCACTTCCTATAAAGGCAGAGTGATTCTGTGACTTGGGGTCATCTTTTGCAAGCCTTATGCATTTTCCCTTGTCAACTATTAAAAATTTATTAACTTTTATACAATAAAAACAAATTCTAAGCACAGCAGCATGAACTCTGTATATGAAATTTCAGGTAATTAATATTATAGTTATTTAAATGAGCTGGCTAGTACTGACTTTTCCCCTTCTCCCTCAGTGTGAAATAGAAAGTAGTATTGCATTACTCATAGTGGTACAGAGACATTATAATTAATACAATACAAAGAGTTCTTTTTGCTTTGCAGGTGCCAATAAGCAACCTCAAGGGAATATTCAAGAATCCTTGGCGTGTTTAGAGTTTTATTGCAGGAAAACTGTATGATGTAAGTGCCTTTCATTTCACTCTCTTTCAGCTATAGTGCCTTTAGTTGGCCTGCTTATACATAGAAAACACACATGCCTCTTTCTCCTCTTTCCTCAGCCTTTCTAAAATACTTAAGCAGAGTTTCAAAACAGTTTGTATACTACTACACATGCACAGAAAACATTAAAAGAACATTATGAAAGTTGCAAAGTCAAAAACTCTAAGTTGCCTTACTGGAACTCTATTTTTATAGGCATTATGATAATGCCTTTAGTTATACAATTACATACTTTTTGTTTTTCCACAAGGCAACTTTAATTCCTTATCTCAGAATGCTTATTTTACAAGTTTCATAATCTGTTAACACAGGTTTTTTCTTTTTCATTTTTATAAAGAATTAAAGAAGCAAAGAAAACTCCAGGATCTCCTTGTGTGGCATCATACAGACTGCAGTATTATCATTCATTAGCAGGGTTAAAATTTTTCGTTACAGAAAGTAGGTTCCTACCATTTCAGTTAGTGAGTAACAGTTACTATTAGTAAGCTAATTGCTTGCATCAGGAATAGTGTGACCAGCAGGAGTAGGGAAGTGATCGTGCCCCTGTACTTGGCACTGGTGAGGCCGCACCTCGAATACTGTGTTCAGTTTTGGGCCCTTCACTACAAGAAGGACACTGAGGTGCTGGAGCGTGTCCAGAGAAGGGCAACGAAGCTGGTGAGGGGTCTAGAGCACAGGTCTAGAGCACAAGTCTTATGAGGAGCGGCTGAGGGAACTGGGACTGTTTAGCTTGGATAAGAGGAGCTGAGGGGAGACCTTATCGCTCTCTACAACTACCTGAAAGGAGGTTGTAGTGAAGCGGCTGTCGGTCTCTTCTCCCAAGAAACTAGTGATAGGACGAGAGGGAATGGCCTCAAGTTGCGTCAGGGGAGGTTTAGATTGGACGTCAGGAAGAATTTCTTTACGGAAAGAGTGATTAAGCATTGGAACAGGCTCCCCAGAGAGGTGGTGGAGTCGTCAACCCTGGAGGCGTTCAAAAAAGGTGTAGACGTGGCACTCCAGGGCCTAGTTTAGGAGTCATGGTGGAGTTAGTTGATGGTTGGACTTGATGATCTTAGAGGTCTTTTCCAACCTTAATGATTCTATGATTTTATGATTCTATGATTCTATCCACCTCCATATGGTCCACCAATAGAGAGGAAAGGGGGCATCATTTCAGGGTTGGTGTAAGTGGATGTAGGACCAGATAGTAAAGCAAATTTGGGAGTGGAGGTGTTCCCTGCATTCCCACCTGTCTCTGCTGCAGCTTCCACCATTTTGACTTTCATTGGCATGAGTAATCATGTAGCAACACAGTATATCAGACCAGCTTGCTGATCTTACTGAAAGCTATCTCTGCAAAATAGTATCTAATGTCTGATTAGATCTGTGAGCTGCATCAGCTCTTACTGTGGGTCCATAGTCCTTAGTGCTGAAGCAAGGAAAGGGCAGCCAGAGGCAGGAGAGAATGCATGTTCATCCTTTTCAGTGGCAGTGTGGTCTTAAATCCACTTAAGATCACATACTGAGACCCCCAAACGTTAGTTTCACAAGTACTTGCTGACAGCAGAAGAATGTTAACAGTCAAGAAACTTGGGTTCAGGTCTAAGTGCTGCCAGGGTGTGCTCTAGTAGGCAGAGGACTTTGTTCACCACAGCTGCATGTTTACTATCCCCATCCATTCAAATCTGTCTTGCTGGTCCTCTTTCTTTTCTTCGTAATCTTAGTATAGTCTCTCTGTTGTTGACTTCTTGCCAAACCAATATATGTCTTCAGCTGCAGTATTCTTCTTGCAGGTCCAGCCCCCCTCTCCCATTCTAAGTTTTTGGCTGTGGCTAGCAACCGATTTCCTGCTCTGGTCAGCATGCTTAGCCATTCTCAGGCTGCCCCTGCTCCCTGCTCCCTGTTCTGTTTAATTCTCTTCAAACACACACATGATCACAGTCTCTTCTCCCAGTCCCACTATTAATTTCCACCAGCTTTTTGCCTGCTTCCTTGTCATCCTTGCCAGTTCCCATCGCCCAGTCTTTCATTCCTCCAACCCAGACTTCTTGCTCCAATTTCATCATTTAGTTAATCTCAGGATCCCCTTCAACTTCCCGTTCTGTCTCAGCCTTCCCATCCCCTAGCTATCTTAGTCCCAAATCTCCCTTTCCTGAAGCTGATTTCCTTTTCTCAATTTGCCAGTAACAACAACCGGTTGCTTGGTCTCCAAAGTCCACCCAAATTCCCCAGTCCAAGCTTTTTGCTATGTTTTGACATTTCAGAAAGATTGCTTTTCCTTTCTTTCTGTATTTCATTCAGGTTCTTACTCTAGTACTTATACTTGGCAGTATAAGAACACCAAGACCATAGAGAAGAGTCTTCCTGTTTTCAGCTCTGATGCCTGCTCCTGCAGTGCTCTACAGCAACCTGGAGCAGCAGCGGCAGGAATTGTCCAGCTCAGCACCTTAGTGCAGAAAGACTCTTAAGAGACTGTAGCTGTCAAATTGTGGCTATGCGCTGCTGAGCATATGCAAAGAGTGGTTCTCATAAAAGCCTTATCATTGTGGCAGTACATCAGGGAGATTACAACAAGGCTCATCCCTGACACAGAAGCTATTTTGCTGCCAAATTTTAAATCCCTCACCCGCATCAGAAATATATATGAGCATCTCAATAAAATAATTTTAGTATTTTAAGCAGGATCAAAACAATTCAAAATAAATGCATAAAAAAGAAGGCATCACTTAACAACTGGTAATCTATTTATTAGGTCCCTCAGAGCAAAGTTAAGAAAAGACTACATAATATATTTTTTCCAATGAGGTTTAGAAAAAAGCTGCTTCGTAGTAGTCGTCTAACATTTATCACTATAGTGGTGAGAGGGAGACATTCCGTTAGTCACTAATAAATAGTTATTGTACTTTGGAATTATTGTATAACTGTCACAACAGTTTTATTTCTATTTTAAGAGTTACATGCTAACTTATTTTATTTACATTTGCATAGCTGAGAATACACAGACTATCAGTTACTGCATTTTATCTGAGAGATGGTTTCTTAAGAAACACCCTGGCTTCTTAAGATCTTGTTGACTTTAGTCTTGTTACCTGACTGTATCCTAAGTGTTTGTCTACATGGGAGAAAATTGCCCTCTATGTGAATTATATCAGTTGCATAGCTATGTATTATAAGGCACTCTCTTATAAAGAAATTCCTCATTTTGGAAATGAAAGAATGCTTATATTTGGTAGCCTGATAAATTGTAGCTTATCTGTTATCTTTTATTAGAGTCTCTCTAGTGACATATAAACCTGTTAAATAACTCCAACCAAATTTAACAGAAGGATAGACATCTCAGAGCTCCCTAAAATGTAGTGGAAATAGTCAGCATGGTAGCTAATCCCATCATGTTGTTGCTGAGGAAAGGCATGTTACTATGGTGTGGATGTTCAGGGATAAAGGACTGAAACTAATAGAAAAGCAGGATTCCTTAGTACTCCCCTTGCTCATGAAAGAATTTATTTCTACATAACTTAACCCCCACCTCAAGCTACACAAACTAAATTTTAAAAAGTCATTTTTGTTATAGGCAGCCTCAGTAGTTGCTTGACATGTTCCATTATGACTTTGTTTTCACTTGCCTGTTATTTTGAAAAACTGGACTCAAATTTGGACTTATCCTTTTCCAGAAGGTCTGTTTCAGTTTGAGCTTCTGGGGGAAGTTTCTTCTGAAACAAAATATAAAACCTTCATGTGTGTCGTGTGTCGTCCCCTTNCCAATAATTTGGTGCAAAGAATTAAATTTGGCAAGGTTATTACTCTTCCTTGGAAAATTCACCCAGTAATTATTAGGCCAAATGGCATTCTTTGGAAAAGCCTAGAGAGAGTTGCTAGCTAAATATGATAACACTTTTCTGTTTCACAGCTCCTTTGTGTGACTTCCACTCCAAAGCATCTTGGCACATTCCTGCCCAAAGTTTTAGGAAAATCTAAATACTAAATGAAACTACTGCTCCTTGTTGTGCTATGTATTATATATGTCTACACATAGAAATACTGATAGCAGGAAAACAATCAGTCCTTTGCTGTCAGTGTTTCCCTAGCATTAGCTTCAATCCTGTATTTTTTTGTCCCTCCAAATTTAAGGGCTTTATAAGTACTATTGATTTTCAGGGATTTTAAGTATAGGTGCAGCTCACATTCAGGAATAATGTAAAGAACCACTGTTTAGGCTGAACTTTAGTAGCTATTTTTGTGGCGATCGGTTTCCATTCTTTTCAGTAAAGTGTTGTTAATGCGGATGCAGAACTGGGACTTACATGTGGGATGTCACACGGAAGCTTCCTGATAGATAGTGGATGATTTGGGTTGGTAACTGAGGCCATCTGAGACATCGGCATTTGAATCAGACAGCTGAGTAAACTGACCGAGTAAACTTTTTGTATGTGATAACTTTTCCACCTGACCAACTCCTGGAAAGTTGGCCCGATGAAAAGAGAGTTGGCCCAATAAAAATTGGATGTCACAATCATAGTTTTACTTGTACATCTGCTATATTGCTGTTATTTACATGATGTCAGTCAGCTTTCATGCCGTTTAAAATATATACCTATTTTACTGCAATTTTTAAACAAAACTGTAGTAACTATGGAGCTGAGGAGTGAAGAAGAAAAGAAGCCTCCAGACATGCATCTACATGGTAAAATATATAACTCTCAAGGTTCAGAAGATGTATGTACCAGCACAACATAACTTCAGAACATAAATTCAGGTTCTGCTGCTCAGATCTCCAATCATGTTTCAGCTTTGCTTGTTGCCAGAAACTTGAATTAGGGTAAAAAAACACAGATTCTTTGTTAACCTCAGACGATGTTGCTGGTCCAGGTGATAACAGCCTCACAGAGAGTCGTATTACCACAACTGAACCGGGTAGTGAACTCCTATGCGAAAGCAGGAACGAATGGCCCAGGGCAGGGGAGGATAAAAACACTTTAAGCTGGTTTTGCCACCATGAGAAAGGTTTGTGTCCTAAAGCCTAAGAGGGACTACGGGAAAGATCATAGTAACTGATGGGCCATGAGGCAAACATCTCTTGCTCATTGCAGTGAGAAAACTATATGGGGGAGACCTAGATTCTTTACTTCATTTTAAATGCATAGTATTTTAGAAAGGGACCTTGGCCCCTTTGGGGTAAATATGAAATAGCTCATACATACTGATAGGAGATGCATTGAGAGGAGTCAATAGAAATGAATAGAGATTTTCACATTAGTCCTTGGGGGTTGAGACAACCTGTCCACCTTGGTGTGTGTTCACCTACCATCCTTCAAAGTCTATCAGTTTTCCAAACAACTTCACTATCAAGATGGAATTTAAAGCACTCTAAATAACAAAATCAGTTATTTCCTCAGGAGAGCTACATCTGAGGAATGCCTGGAATAAATGTCTCAAAATTTTCCTGCAGAAGAAAATGATTAATTGCCTGGACACACCAGTATTCAGTTATGTATATAGACTTCAGAACACATTTAAAGTTGAAAGGTGGTGTACTATGGGCATTGCATATTGGAAGTGCCTTAGTCAAATGATCTGAAGTTTTTACCACTGATTCTGCTTCAGTCCCTAGTATTGCAATTTTCAAGACAATGCACTTATGTATGTATGTAAATCAATCATCTTGATTATGAAAATAAGTTCCTTTGAGCAGAAAGGCAACTGAAGGAAAATTATCTTAAACTTGCACTTTTATTTCTTCCCTTCCCTAGGCACATCAATTTTCAGAATAATGTGGGTATGCATGTTGATTATAAAGCATTTTGAAATATCGGCTCTTAAACCTGAATCATTGTTTTCAGGGCAACTCTTCCTGAAAGAGCTCCTGCAGAATGCAAACAACACGTATAAAAATTCTTAAAAATGGCAAGACTCAAATTCACACTATCTAAGTGCTGTTTGGGTTTGATGGCTTCAGCCATCAAAAACCATAAGCCACCGTATTATTGTTATCATATATATATATATAAACATTACCATAAACCATAAGCTACCTATTTATTCTGGTACTAGCCTGTCTGCGAACACTTTGGCTTGTAACTGGACTCCACTCCTGTTGTACAAATTATTTTATTTGGGTCATTACCTGGACTTGACCTCCTCTTATCTCTTCTCAGGATCTTTTAACGTCCTGCTTTCCCTATGGAACTTGGAGTGCTGTGGCCAGATCTGAAACATAATTATTCTGAGAAGGATCAGCACTAAAATTTGGGCCAAAATGTACAAAAAATATTAAAATAATTTAAAATAACTATGGCAGTTTGATGTTACATGAGTTTTTTAGAGGAACAGTTTTTTCAGAGAGTCTTGTTTCGTCTAAGTTTTTTACCATAAACTTTAGCTGGATCCTTAGTAGGTTAGAACTGCAGTACTGCAACACAGAATGCAACAGATGTATATAATCACCACAATCCAGCTTTGTTATATATGCTCATTGGAGGCAATCACATTAGGTACTTATGTAATTTGTGTAGTTACATTACCTATGTAACTTGTATAACATGATGTGACACGAGAATAGGGGTAGGGGGAAACTTACTAACTGTTGTCTGATAGGAAGGTCCCCACTGACATGCTCCCTCACACTCTTCATTTCCTGGGGAATAATGTAATAGTCCACACTGTTTGTGATACAACAATGAGATGCAAGCTCAGGTTTGTAAGCGCAGCACCATTTTAGAGAATATTGTTGAATATCAGCAGTGCCTTTGCAGTGTATCACACCTCCCCGCAATGGACTTCCATTGCAGAAGTAGTGAAATATCTCTATCTCTAAATATACAGGTAAGAGACTCTGCAAGTCTTTGTCCCTTGGATCTGGAACAATTGTGGATAAGATGGATCAAGAACCAATGAGGGAAAAAGATTCTTCAGAGGTTTTGGTTGCCCAGCAGACTATGAAGAAACGTGCATTCGAAAAGGGAATATGCATAAGAGTGCACAAACTGGCTAGAGCATGCAGATGACTCTTTTAAGCATGAACTATATCAAACTGAGTGAGATGAATGGCTGGTTTTGCCTGTTTATGTCTCTGATCAGATGAGCACAAACACTAGTGCTAATGATTAGCCTTTTGCCCTTGGCTAGCAATTTTCCCAGAGTAGTATCCTAACACATGCAGTCTCCAGACCAGCCACATGATTTGTTTGGGACAATTACATTTACATTCTCTCCTGAATAATATGTGGCTATAGCCAAGGACAAAGATAGCTACATTCTTTATACCACCCACAATTTTGACAACGCAGTTATCTGTTTGTTCCTGAACCATATCATGTTTCTTTCTTGGTATTTCTTAAGTGCCACAATTTCTAACCCATGTTTACTTCTCCATCCCCATCACTCAAAACTTAAAGGTACTTGAAAAAACCTGACATCGAATGAACTGTGTTTACAGTAAACCAGGATTATTTTGAAATAATAGATAATCCATTTTAGTAAGCAGCCCTCTGCAAATTTCCCAATGATGACGCATCTGGGAGGACAAAGCAGAAGTTAAGGCATAAGCCTGCCATATTCGCCAACATACACGTGAGTATTAGGTATGTATCATAGATAGTTGCCATATTCAATGAGTCAGCTTCTCTACAGTTTGACGTAGGTGCCTGTGTCTCTTCAGTTGTTATGTAAGTCATCCACAGATTCCAGGACTATGGGTAGCATGCAATTTAGTGGAAAACTTCCTTATTCTTATGCTAAAAATGTTTGCCATTAGAATGTTGATATCATTCATTACATATCACAGGGAGGCCTTTGGAAACAAATAGATAACATAAGAAGTTGGAGTGTACTGACTGACCTCTGTGGCCTATTTATAGCCTCCTGACACAGTTGAGAGGCCATGATTCTAAGTGCAGTCATAACCCTAGAAGCACTGAGGAAGCATGGGTCCTTTATGTCATGGGCATGATGTCATCATGCAAAAAAAAAAAAAAAAAAAGAAGAAAAAAGGGTTGAAGTCAAGCCAGGACTGATGAGCTTGTGTCCATGTGTTCAAATTTGCTCCGACATACTGAAGAAACGACTGCAGAACTACAGGTGTAACCTTTGGGATATATTCTCCAACTTTCTTTTCTTCCTGTCTCCTCCTATTTTCTAGTCTTCTCTATCCTCCTCACCTTTTTGAGTCATAAACAGTATCTGCCTGTCTTCTTCCTCCACAGTCACTTCACTCCCTTTGCGACCAATAAATACCCTCCTCCCCAACCTATCCTAACTACTTTACTTCCTTTGCCCCACTTATTTGCTATCCACACTTTTCTAAT
>WAAD01039262.1:1129-20731 GCA_013389945.1 Fregata magnificens
AACTGTACCAAGCAACGGATCCTTCCTCAGGTTCAAAGCTTGGAATCAAGATGAGCATCACAGAGACCGACCATCAGCTGTAGAGAACAAGGCAACACAAGCAGAGGGCTAAAGTCTGGAAGGTGAAACTAATACCACTGTATGTCAATATATATCTCTAGGTATATACTACTGGACACGTTGCAAAATAGAAGAAAGTGTTAGATCAACTTTTGTCTATAGTTATTTTCATGTCATATTGTTATAACCAAGACCAGGAGAGCTCCCATATGCATATATATAGGACTATATATTTGATGTCCTTCACTGAGACACATTTGCTTAGGTTCTGCTCAACTACTCATTCAGCTGTCTAAACGTCCACTGAATAACATCTAGCGTAATGCATGCTTGAAGCTGGAAATGGCCTCTGAAGCACTTTTTATACACTGTTGTTAGTTGCTTTTCCTTTTAAACTCCTTTTTTTTTAAAAAAATTGACAAGGACACTAGTGGATCAAAGGTTGAAACAAGTTACATCTGAAAGACTTGATATGACCCCATCCAAATTGAACCAAAAGTACAGAAATTACCCTGCTGACTTGGACATGAAAAATGCGGTATNTTTTATAGGTTGTAATAAAGCTAAAATCTTTTCTTTCACAGACTAGGAGATTGACACATTGCTACTCGCAATTATTTTGGCCTAGGATTATGAATCCGTCACCTTTTATCCTAAAGACATACTCAGGTTCTCCCTCCTGCATATCATCTTTCAGACACTATTGTGTTAATTTCCGTAGATATTTATTTTTACTGTAAGCTTCTTTATTTCCATGGATATTTTCTACCTCTTGCTCTAGAGTACAGACAAATTATTATACTTTTTTCTTTATTAAATAGCACAGAGCTAAAAATCCGCTTATCATATTTATTACATGTATTTTAAAATACACAAATTTCAAAGATACATTTTTTCCCCTTAAATGTTTCAGTAGATATGCAGACTAAGATGTGTATAAGTTTTGGTTCTGGGAAGATATAGCCATGTGCTTAACTTTACAGATAGATGCAAGGGGACCACCAGTGCATATGTTTTTGCAAGACTAGAAACTTAATATGCCATATAAGAATAGCTGAAATAACTAGCTTTCAAGGAACAAAACATGGAAGTGAGTTTTCCCAACAGGTCTATTTCCCTTAATGCCTACTGTCATTTGCTTTGAAGAGTAAAAAATGACTCCTTGAAAATGCATTCTCAGATTGAAAAATTGATGACTAGGACATGTTGCATATGTTCTCTCATCATATGAAAACAGCATGAAAACACTATTTTGTGTGGAAACATCTGGGGAAACATCTGCTGTGATTCATTAGAACTAACTCATATACCAGCTCCCTCATCCTGAGTTTTTCTATCTCAGTTTCCACTACTTGAGTAAACAGATAATTTGTGGTTGACCACTGAAGCATAACATTTCACGTATCTTTCCCAGCAGTATTTTTTTTCCCCAGTTATTCTTGGTCTTTTTCCATATTAAGATTGCAGTGTTTATCTTTACCTGCAACCCAAACAGTTAGTACTGACTATTAACCAGCATAATCCATTTTTTCATATCTTTGTCTCTTCCAAATAATATTTAATTTATCTTCCCCTGTTTGGCTTTCAGCTTTGGAAGTACTTCTCCAGTGATTCTTGGAAACTTATGGCATTGGAATGAGATTCTACTTCTCTGTCAAATAATCCAACAACAGGATTTCCAAGACATGTATTGCAACAAGCTGATATAGGAGCTAGAAAAGAGAGAGTATATGGATCTTCAGTGCTTCTAATAATTCAGTCTATTTCTGCTTTTGCTTCTCACACTTACAATATATGGCTCAGGAAAAAAACGTATCGTTTGAAGAGTGTCTTTATAAAAAGCGTATATTTACAAAAAAATGCTTGATGATTCCTGTCTTTCAATAAAACCTATACGTAAATAAAACATATTTCTTCTTCTTAATTATGAACCTTGAAAATTCAGGCCAAAAATGTGAATGAACACTGCTTATTTCACAAGGGTTAAAGGGCATCTGTATCAGTGATACAAGATATGTTGTAAACCCAAACTAAAGGTGTCTTTTTGAGCAAGTTTTTTAGATCAATACTTAGGAGCAGAAAGCAACAGTTACAATATCCCCTGGCTTTAGATCAATTTCTGGATCATAGGCTACTTTGCTACTTATAATGCATTGAAAATAAGTGAACTGGCAGAACTGCAGACTCTCCAAATTTTATTAGAGACTTCTTAGTGTTATAAACCATGCCCCAGCTCTAAAGATTCCTGATATCTTATAAAAAATACCAATTTTTGACTGTAGAAGGTCTTGAAGTTGGAAAGAAAAGTTGAAAACATGATTCTGCAAATGTTAGTGCAACTCAGAATGATAATATTAATCCAATCCAGCTGGTCATGATTTCTGAAAATTTGAAATTGACTGGACCAGAAAGATTAAATAAAATTGGAATAATCAAGGTTAGGATTTTAGATGATGGGTTTGCGTGTGTGTATGTATGAAGCAAAAGAAGATCCTGAAACAACAGTACCAAAGCTGCTTTGAGGATCCACCCCTACTTTTCTACTGTGTACATCTGCATGCACTGTAAATACAAACGAAATTCTACCTCCACCTCCATTATTGGGGGTTTGGTTCGGTTTTTTTCCCCCTCCTTTTCGGATGAATAGCACTCTTAATCTTATCCCAGGGCCAAAGTCCAGTTCAGGAAGACCACTAACAACCACAAATCACAGATTTCACACTGGGAACCTGATTACAGCAGTAATCTCAGGAGTTAGATCCATAGACTTTGGCTCATGCATCTGCTTAGGGTTAGCAAACATAGCTGCATTTTGGTCAAGGGAAGGAAACTGGCATTGCTCTTCAGCTACATTTTCAGTAGAAACTCACTTAGGGCCAAACTGCAAACAAGATAAAGTAAGAATTGCGTGAACTTTTTGGTTTAGTACAACCAAGCCATTGTAAAATAGCACTACCAGAGAGGTACTTTATCCAAACAAAATGTATATCTTCTTGGTGGCTTTGACTCGAATCAGAATAGATAATCCTTATTTATGGGAATAACAAGTATTATTAATGAACGTCCTGAAGGTGGCCAAAACACGAACGATTTCAAGTGATGTGTGTGCATTTGTGATTAACACATTTACACAGTGAGAGTTTCAAAAGGACCTTTTGATCATCTACACCGGATGCAGACCAACTTTTCAGTACTGAAATTTTCCTATTATCATGAGACATATAATACGGATTTCAGGGAACTGAGGGGAAGGAGAGTGCCCATTAACCAATGGGGCTGAATTTACATGGTCCTAGGAGCTGCTCCTGGATTTACTCCTTCTCTAATTAGCTAAAAGCCACTTGTCAACATCAACCTACACAGTCCTGGCATAGGGGTTGTGCTTCAAACTGCTTGAAAGCCTCATGAAACCATCATGAGATACCACTTGGACACATCTGCATAAAAAGATCCCATGATTTCTCTCTTTTCTTCTGTATTGCTCTTGATTAATATTTATCTTCCCGAAACACAGCCAGTCTTCATCTGAAGTTGATATAGCTCCTGTTTCCCTGGGTAGACAGTTCCAGTTGCTGTTACAATAGATGCTGTAATTCTTTTCTGAATTTGTCTATAGTTTACTCTGTTCAGATTTTCTCTGGTTAGTTGAAAAAGATTTTGTTCCCTTGTGTTATATCTCTGTGCAGGTACTCACATACTTTACCCAAAGTAAGTCTCCATCTTCTCCTTGGAAAACTTAAAGGTCTGATCTTTTTCCCCCTCTCACTGTGAGACTTTTTAAATCATTTTTATGGCTCTTTTCTGAATCATCTGCCATACTTTTTCCAAGACTTTCTGATGCAGGAAAGCCACGTATCACAGAATGGTCAAAGGCAGTAGCAGTAAGAAAGTCAGTGCAGTGTTTAGAGCCAAATTAAGAAAGCTCTAAGCTGTTTTTAAAGGAGAATCTACAAGACAGATTTCTGTAAATACAATGCAAAAGTCCTCTTAGTGAAAATAGATTTAACGCTAGGAAAGGCTGTTGGTTTTGCTGACAGCCATGAGATTCCAGATGAAAAAAGAAAATGAATAATAATAATAAAAAACCAATCTTGCAATGCCCCAAGCTGCAAGATAGGTTTACGTTCTTTTTTTTTTTTAATGAAACAGCCAAATTAGACATGTGAAGAAATAAAAAACTACAGAAAATATAGTACCCAACAGCAAATGGAATCAAAATCCAAAGTGAAAAGATAAAGCAGAAATAAAGGACTTTAAGGTTGCAAGTTGGTTTCAAACTGAAGTTTGAACTCCAGTTCAAAGTGAAAAATGTGGATTTATCTCAAGAGGCCACAGATTAAGATCTGCCACCTGCCCTGAAGACTTTACACTCCGAGTAAATCAAAATGAAAGTCTCTCTGGGGATTGCTCAGTGCCCTATGATTATAACAAAATGCCTTGGGGCATTTTCAGTGAAATCTCAGTTTAGAAATAAATGATGCAAACTCTTTTCTGTTATCCCACAATAAATCCACCATAACTCTCCTGATAAAAACTTGGCTCATGTGTCTTCACCATATCTAAAATGTTAACAAACTACGATGTTGCCAGATTGTGACAAAAGTTGTAGAAAAATCCTCTCCCAGGACAGTAAATCTAGGAAGATTAGCTAGAAACTCTTTAATTTGTTGGCCTGACAATTTCAATTTCTGGACAAAAAAAACAACACAGAAACACAGAAACTAAGGCAAAATTTCCAGCTGAATGAGACTGATTTGTGAGCCCTCTTCTCTCCCTACATGATGAAAAATAAAGACAATTTGCTGGCTTTTGAGAAATGCAGACTTTTTTTTTTCTTCATTTATATATATATATATATATAGCTGTTATATAGCTGTCCTGAAAAGTGCCAGTTTGACAGCCCTGAACACTGTTTATTCCCAGAGCACTTTAATCACTCACACTCATTTGTTTTTCATAGTTCAGTTCACAAGATACATGTAAATTTTGGGCTGCTGCTTTTGCAATGCTGATGGCAATGAGAAGAGAAGAGGGAGAATGAGAGTGTGTAAATAAAAATTACCCCAAACCACTGATTTTTTTTTGCCAGGAATTTTGTCCAGTCCCAAACTTTTGCTTAAAACAATCCCCAGATGTAGGATGGAATCCCAATAAGACTGAGGAACAATGAGGAGGAAGGATGGATTTTGACTTAAAGACACAAATAGCTGAGTGCCATCCTCATAGCCAACTGACAATCACTGGCTGAGCCTGGTACCTATACTGGAAGTCCTTCTTCCTGGTCAAGAACTGCAGAAAGGTCAGACTGATTTGGGATCTTGCGGTGCCCCACAAGCCCTGAGCTCAGGGGAGAAACCAGCTCAAGCCAAAATGAAGGTTGTGCAGACAAGTAGCCCCATGTCTTGTCTCACTATGCATGGGGAAACCATCTGTAAAGTTATCTAATTCAAACAGATATCCATCCCTTTGAGTAATACTAGTGCTGGAGTTGCCCAAAGCTTCTCTCCCCCTTGTAAAACTGTCTCTGAGCTGTAAAACCGTGTCTCCATGTGGCCAGTTCCCATGGCTCAGCTGGCATGCAGTAACTTGGCCTTCACAAGGCAACACCCCAGGGCCCACAAGCACCAGCTTGAGCTCCCAACCCTACTGCAAGCTTCCTTGAATGGTTCACAGATTTCATTTGCTATTTGTAAAACGGGGATAACGACACTTCCTTTCTCCCTCTTACTTCCTTTTTAAAAATTGATTTCAAATTTATATAAAGGCTGTCCCCATAACACTAGTGCTATGGATCCGTTTCCCAGCTTTCCCACGGTCCTAGTGCGATGGCTAATAGGAGCAAGGAACAGATATCTAGCATCAAAACTATCTTTACACTAATGAAGCCTCACAGCAAAATACAACTGCCAAAAAGAAAAACAGAAGAAGGAACATAAAATCAGTATGAAAGGGCAAAAAAAAAAGGGGGGAAAAAGCAATAATTATCAGAAAAATCATCAGCAAAAAATAACTTATTGCCATACCATGGCACACAGCCACCTGAGCTAGTGACTTCAAAAATGAGCAAGTGGGCAGGCTTCAGGAGGAAAGTGATACCCTTGAGGTTGTTTAAAAGGAAGCTTGTACTGATTTAAAGATCCCAAGACCCCTCAGAGGGACAGGACTTCAGAGCATCTTTTGCAAAAAAATTTACTTTCTTCCCATTCAAGAGGGCATGTATATGTGTTTTTGGGGGGCGGGGCGTGATAATTGATAATGTGAGAAAGATACAGGTACCCAATGCCAACAGGCGGCTTAGTCACACACAATAATCTCTGAGGTATTAAGTCTGCAGGTTAGAAAACCCATTTCCTGGGGACTTATTTTGCACACAGGATTATTTCCACTAGGGCACCATTCACTTTTTGGCAGGCTGACATGAGAGGCACCAAGGCAACTGGCAGAGGAGATGCTAACGGACAACTGGCGCAGAGCCAGGAGATGCTGTCAGAGGTGGTACTGCCTGTCTCACCATGTCCCCACTGCCTCTCCAGAGAGCAGGAGATTATTAGCAGCAGAAGATGTGTCGGGGAATGGCTCACAAGAGACAAGGATACCACATTAAAACTACAGTGCAAATCAAGAGGGCCAGACTCTGTATTTCTCAGAGGCAGCATCTTTTCCCAGTCTGACAGTCGTTTGCTTTGGCATGTTGCAGGTGCATTGTCCCATGTGCACACTTGGCTCTTCTTGTCCTTTGAAAGTACTATGATACCTACGGTGAGGAATTCTAAACGTTAATTCCCTTTGAAGAAAAATAAAGACAAACTCAGAGAGGTTTCAACGGGTATTTTTGCCTTTATTTTCATATCTCCTCTTGGACAAAGAAAGTCTGTGGGCCACCTTCATTTCCAGAGGATGCCACTATTCAGTTCTTGGGCAGAGTCTTAAGATATACACTACAGTACAGGATGGTTTAAACACATTGACCAAATCTCGTACCTGTGTGTTTGTTGCAAAGTTAAAATTGGGGCTGAAAATTGCCTCTCCCTAGTATATTTTTCAAAGCCTTCACTGAACAGGGTAAATGATGGGGAAAGATGCTACTCTGCTGTTACACCATCATGGATGGGAAGCGATGTATGGAGGAGGTATGGGATGATGAACCAGACATGTGGGAGATGCTACTTGTTCACAGTTGGGAGTGTTTGAGTAGGTGATCCAAATGAAGAACAAGTATACAAGACTGAAATAAGTATTTCTCACATCAGTGACTTTCAAGAAAAAATGGGTGGCAGTGTGTGTTAGTTTAAATACAACTCCAAATTATAAAACTGAAAGCCTTAAATACTTTTAAAATAGAGTTTAGTCACATTACACAAAGGGCAGTATGATGAGGTTGCCTGGGCTGGAAAGTCTCTGCTGTACCTAAATGACAAAATCTCATAAGTGGAAGTATGCCCAAAGAGTCCCCTCTGGGGAAGCACAGGAAAGAAAGAAGGATACTGAAAACTTAAACTGAAAAATCAGAAAAGCCGATTGTGCTCCTTTAAAATAACACACTATTGGGCCTCTGTGTGACATGGATTTCAACTGGTTTGCAGCAGTGGATACCTGCTAAACAAAACAGTATCATTTCTGAATATATATATAAGTAAATGACATAGTTATTATGACTACAGTACCCACAGCGTGTTCCCACTGTAGGATTTCATCCAGAAAGGCTGCTTACAAAGCACTACGAAATAGATGAGAGCAAAACAGCAACAAATGAAGGCCAGAAAAATTGGAAGATGAAAGCTTCGTGGCAATACAACCATCCTACCTCTCCATGCCTGCTTGTCTTCAAAGCCAACTGAAAGCAGATGAACCTGGTAGCAGACTCCTGCTCAGGACTGTGGGCTTTGCTGCGGGCAGTGAACCACCTCCCCAGGGAGATGGAAGATAGTAGCTCCATCAACCTCCTTCTCCTGGCAAGGACTCGCTCTTCTTCTCACCTGATGCTATTCAAAGGATTTAGGCACACTGGACCTCTCCGTGCCCCCACAAGGCAGGTTTTTATTTTATTCTACGGCTGAGAAACCAAATTATGGGGAGGTCAGTTGACTCCTGACAGCAAAGCTCCTCATCCCTACAGAATGTAACCCCTCTCTTCCAGCACTATCTGTTCTGGAAAGTTAGCCAGGAAGATGTAAAATTAAATATTTAAAGGAACTAAATATTTAATCAATCTTAACACCCACCTCCTGTCTGCTATATTCCACTTCTTCATTCTTTCTCTATTTCATAGCGTGACCAGCAGGAGTAGGGAAGTGATCGTGCCCCTGTACTCGGCACGGATGAGGCCGCACCTCGAGTACTGTGTTCAGTGTTGGGCCCCTCAGTACAAGAAGGACACTGAGGAGCTGGAGCGTGTCCAGAGAAGGGCAACGAAGCTGGGGAAGGGTCTAGAGAACAAGTCTTATGAGGAGCGGCTGAGGGAACTGGGGCTGTTTANGTGGCACTCCAGGGCCTGGTTTAGTAGTGATGGTGGTGTTAGTTGATGGTTGGACTTGATGATCTTAGAGGTCTTTTCCAACCTTAATGATTCTATGATTCTATGATTCATGTGCTGCTTTTGCCTCTTCCTCTCCTGCATCCCCTCCACCATGGTTTATGCCTACATCTTTACCCTGCCAGTCATACTACTGTGACTTCCCTACCTCTTTTATCTACTACCCAAGTAGTATGCCATGTTTTCTATCACACACTGACTTTATGAAAAGAAGTTCTTGAGACACAAAGCCTCTAATCTGCTTTAAGTATTTCTCCCCCACACCCTGCTTTCCAATTTGTGGGCTTATTTGGTCTCTACATGGCTCAGCGCTGCATAAGGGCACAAGAAACTACCATATCTGACATGATGGGACGACTGTGCTTAGTCAGTTACCATAGCAGCTTGTGAGTTGGGTGACCCAAACACCACCACAGTATTGCCAGATGGACCAGCTCCAGGTCCTGTGTGAGTGGAGACGTGAGCACATTTTTGCAAAGGGCCAGAGAGCTGCTGCTACTTGAGAGCCACTTCTGAAGACTGACATCTTGATCTCTGCTGGTGCCTGGTGATTTTAAAAGGCTGCTCTGGAAATTACCACCTGTCCCTCTTCCCTACAGGGCTAATCAGATGAGCAAAGGATGAGGAGGAATGAAAAAGCTCATCCACCTTCCAGAGCATGCAGGAGAGGGAACCAATTTGACTGTATACAGACATCAGGTCATGCAAGTGAAGTATTACTGGAAAAAGGAAGGTGTCTCCATCCTCACTAAAGCAAGGAAACAACGCCTGACACAAAGGTGATCTGAAAGCTGCAAACTTGCTATTTTTTGAAACGCTTTGGAGACAGTTAAACTTCCACCATTTCATGTTTTTTGTCATTTTGGAAACTTTCAATTGGGTTCTGCAAACATCCCAGAGAAAAGAGCTAGTTAGTTGTCACTCATGTGACAGTGTCTGTAGTTCTTTCTCTTTTATTCCTCTGAGAGTTATCCTATAATTTTTAAAGTTGTAGGTTAGTGTCAATAAGTTATTTGTTCAGGGCTTTTTTATTCTCTAAACTTCTCCTATGTTCTCACCCACTCACAGACGAACAAAGGCAGAAGTGTCCAATTCCATAAATTGCTCAGCTACAGTATTTCACCACTCTGTCCTGGGTAATTGGATATTAGTCACCTTGTTATGTTTCTATTCCCTGGACTTCTACATGGAAACACAGTGAATAGTCAGTAATGGACAAAAACTTTCCTTGCTTCCAG
Organism: Fregata magnificens; assembly: GCA_013389945.1. Classification (NCBI taxonomy): domain Eukaryota; kingdom Metazoa; phylum Chordata; class Aves; order Suliformes; family Fregatidae; genus Fregata; species Fregata magnificens. The sequence continues at coordinate 10,961 of WAAD01039262.1, forward strand.
CTAAATCAGTCCATCCACAGCTGAACAAGAGTGTTTGCATGAAAAACAATTGTTCCTTAACCCCCTGACTTACAAAAATGCATCCACACAAAGAATTACAGCAACAGAATACTGAGAACAAGCAAGTTTGATCTGAGCAGCTGTTATGAATTCGGGTATTGTTAATTTTGGATATTTGCAACCAAGGCATGCAAAACTCTCCTTTTTGTCCCAGATTTTGTGTCAAAGAGAAACTCAAACAGGCTTTAGTGGGAGATTCAGAGACATTTCCAGTGACATGGGGTTGGATTTATGGCCCAAGGATTTGCTTAGCTTCTCCACAGAAGTAGGCAGTGTTAAAAGCAAACCAAAACTAACCCTGGAGCTCCAATGCACAGTACAAAATAGCTTTTTTCCTGAGCCAGGGCACTGTGCAGGGTGTAAAGCATCAGGCACATGCTGCCCACTGGCACTAATGGGGACTGTAAGGGACCTCAGTTCTCTTTAGCCTGCTAAACCCCATAAATGTGTGTTTATTAGCCAACCTGGAGCATTTCAGATGCCAATATGAGGGCGTAGTCAAACATTGGTTTTACTTCCCTCGGACTATGGGAAATTTCCCTGCATCATGTAAAAAATCTAAGTTTCTTCCAGCAGGGTCAGTCTTTTTGTTCCTGGTTTTTATACTGCTGGGCACCCCTGGCTTCTGAGTAGGCTGCTGAAGTCCTACAATGCTACAGATGATTGTTACCATTAGTCCCATTCCTGATTCAAAGGGGACTTTTGCAGGGAGGTTCCTCTTTCATTTCAGTGCAATCAGTTTGGAGCAATCCAGGCAGAAAGGATTTTAAAAGGCAGGTTGGAATCAGCATGCAAGTGAGAAATCAAGGAAGACGACAGCCAATGTGCAAAAAAGAAAGAAGAGATTGAACTTTATTCTGCTCTAAATAGTAGGGCACTAGGGGGAGTGTCTGTCCTTTTCCTGCCAAAGACCTCTAAGAATACTAAAGGAAAATAATTTCCTGCAAGCTGTGAGTTAAATGCAATTCATATTTAGTCACACAGAATCATCTGAGGTGCATAAAACCAACACTGAGTCATCACATTGACATATCACCATGACCTCTGGTCTGCTGCGTGGTTGCTTCTCCCACATCCAGTGTGTGGTTCTCTTTTTTCCCCCTGTTTTCCATCTCCAGGTAGGATTGTAACCTGGCTGGGGTAGGGCTGCCCTGTTCTCACTCTTCCATGTTGTAGTAAACTCCTCTTTCTGCTTTAAATAATTGTAATAGGAAACTGAGGTGCTAGTGTATTCATCTGGTCAGTCAGGTTAGCTGATAATCCAAAATAAGTCTTTAAATCAATAGAAGATCATAAACTGGTAGAGATGCAAATCTTATAACTTCCTAGTTACAGAAGGCAAGTATAGGGAAGACAATTTTATATATCTTTATTTAGACATATTTTATACACGTGTTTCTAAATCTGATTATATATGCATATATATATATTAATTAACACATAAAGTATCCAAATAGTATCCAAAGAAAAATAAACTATATTAAGTAAGACTAAGGATATGTTTCAGTGCATGTTGCCCGTCTTAAGGTGATGCATTGTTAAGTTCAAGGTGAAGCAGATATTTATCTCAAAGTAGTTAGATGACTATCATGCCAAATAGCTCTTTGATCTCTTCTTTGTGATCATGTTCTGCAAGCAACATTCAGAGGAGAACCGATTAACAGAAAGGGAGAGCAGCAGTGTGTGGGCCATGATTTGCAAGCTCACTCACCTATCCAATGGGCCATGAACTCAACAGCTGCGTGCACAGGAACTGAAAGATAAGAGGAAATTTCTTAACAAGCACATGTCAGTAATTTGAGAGGCTAATTGGTGTAGAAAGCAGCATCCCAAAAGTTCTTGGAGAGATTACATGGGAATTAATTAAATTGATTTAAAACACTTCGAAAAATCAGCTATCATAAGTGACAGTCTTGGGTTGACCATAAAATAACTGATTAAGTGGAAATAAATGCAATTGGATTTGGATAACTAAATCACAGACAACCAAAAGGGGATGGATTAGAAAGTGATTAGGCTAATCTTGAAGGGCAAATGAAGTGAGAGGAACTTTCCAATCCTTAAATGCTGTCATTATCTTTGTTAACATGGAGAGTATTTTGTTTTGAGAGAAGTGGGGCATAAGAAAGAGGTACACAAACTAATAAGTTATTTAGCAAATGAAGGCAAGACATCCCTATATGTGCCCTTTCTTACAACAAGGAAAAGGAAGGAAAGCAAAGGAATCAGAAGACAACAGGTAAGTGGAAATGTGTCCTTAGAAGACTTAGTTCACAGCATCTTCAGCTCCCAAAACCTTGCAGAATTCCATGAAGGACTAGACACTCATACAGACACTGCAAGCAGGAAACTGCTTGAGGAAAAAAAAGGTGTTAGATGGGCCCTTAAAGGTTAGATAATCCATTCTCCAGAGTTAGGATCAACCACATCTATCTCATCCTTCTAAATTGCCTTATCTCAGAAACAGCTTACCAGTTTCTGTGCAACAAAGATTAGCACGTTTTTCTGTATAGCTCTTTGAGGGACTGAAAGAGTTAATGCCTCAAACATTGTTGGAAAGTAGAATGTAGCAAACTGGAGGCAGGAAATTGATGGACACAGGGCGTGGGGGGCACGTTGGAGGATGCGCAGTCCCAGGTTCTGCTGTGCCTCCCATCGCAACTTGCAGAGGTCGTATAAAGTTTGTTTTGAGGAAGGGGCTTATGACTGCCTGAAAGACCCCTCGCGACCACCCCTCACAATGGCGCCTGCGCAGAAGATCATGGAACTTCTGGAACAAAACCCATATAAGCTAACCGAAGGCGGGGCTTAAACTATAAAAGACACTACAACAAAGAGACTGGCACGTGCCCATCACCTGAGGATCATCGCGTCTGTCATTGTTGGTGCTGGATCCAAGGGTGGTGATATCTCCCTCTCTCTCTCTCTCTCTCTCCTTCTCACCCCCTCTCTTCTTTTCCTCTTCTTCTTCTTTTACAAATATTCCTATTAAGAACCCCCACCATCAACGCTTTTCCATGTTTTCAAGTTCAAGTTGCCTTTCCAAGTTCAAGTTACTTCTGTGTTGAAATAAAATGTTTAATTGATCATTTGGTGTTGTTTCACCTTAATTTAGTCCGAGGTGATCATTAGAACCTTGGTCGCTCTCTCTCCCTCCTCTCAGGTTGGGACGCGACAAGCTCCATGTTACAGCTTTCACCGTCCTTGGAAGAAGTAAAAATTGGGTTATGCAGGACATTGTCCCTTGTTCCGTCCTGTCTCATGGTTCCTAGATCCTGAGACCAGATACACCTTTTACAGGTGTGTACAGAAATGGAGATAACTTTCCTTTGGATATATGAGCTGGGAATTCACAAGGCAGTCGTATTCAGATCTGCTGACATTTAAATTAAAAAGGGATAATGATATTCATAAAAAGTTTACAGCCTTTTCAAATAGGGCACAAAGACATATTAGGGAGCATGCAAAACTTACTGCAATAATTCAATGTGAGACTTAGCCCACAACAGCTTTTGGAATCAGCCTTTTAAAATACACAAGCTTTCACTATCATGTCATGTTCTCTCTTCTTTCCCCGAGGTTTGTGACTGTACACAGCCACTGCCAGAGAAAATGCAGTAACTTGAGTGTCATTTGAGAGCCATTATTCACAGGACTGAATAGTCAAACCTATGAGAGCACAACAGACTTCAAAAGCCAGGAACATAGAAGGGAAAAAAGAGAAGCTGAAACATGATGCTCTTCAAAAAGGCTCAAAATTCATGATAAGATATGACTTAGAGGCCACTCAGAGGCTTCAGTCAATGCCAGGATCTTCCAGTGCTTAAGTAAAGTGCAAAGAGGCACACAGAGCCTTCCCCAAAGCTGCAAAAAACCAAGATGACAAGTCAAACACACAGCGTGTGGTGGAACTCAGAAAGAAGCCTACACCAAGTACCAACATAGTTTACAGACAAGCAACAGTTACTCATTTAATGTACATATATGACCTGCAATCTCCATCCTCACCTCTGGAGCCACTGTTAACTCTTAAAATCTCACAGATGAGTAATGTAGAGAGATGTGATGAAAGGATTGGCCAGTGCTTTGCATGTCATGGAGGAAGATGAGCCATCCTTGAAGTGCAGATCTTAACAAACCCTCTCAATTAAACATTCACTGCCCTTCTGACTCTGCATCTTCATGTTTTACCTTAGAGGACCATGTCTTGGCTAGGGTGCCAGTTCTCGCATCATTCCTCCAACCTAGCTGCAAGAATACCACCGTATGGCTGCAGGTTTAGTTAAAAGGTTGAATGAAGAACATGCTCCCACCACTTTGCATGATGAAGGATCCAACCTTGAGCAGCTAACACTTTTGGAAACACCATTGCCTATATCAACACAAAGAGCAAGGGCAGAGTTTTAAAGAAAGATAGCTAAATACTTTTTTCCACCATGTTTCCATCAGCAAGGTCTTCACTAGGGAAAATAAAATGGTCTTCGCTCAAGTTTCTAAGTCCAAGTTATATAACTTGATGTAAAATCCAAACAAGGTGAAGATAATGCAGTGTAGAGTTTTCACAAAACATAGCGAGTTGAGTAAAAACCTCAGGCTCCTCTGTAACCACAGCTCTTGGTTGCAGAGCGAACACAAATGAAAATGAAAATCTGTCTTCTCAGTAGAAATCTGTCTGACATTCATGGTTTCGTGTTAAAAACACTTGAGAAAACCTGAGTGAAGAGAAGGCCATTTTCATAATCGGCAATGCTGAAGGCAGTTAAGTGTGGTCACAACAGGTGACAACTATAGGAAGTGGGGAAGAGAACAGATGGGAGACATTACATTGGAAGTATATTGAATAATCAAAGTAGGGATTTCTGGAGAAATAAAAGGAAAAGCTTTTGGTGTGTGATCAAAATCAAAGGTGTTAGGGATTCTGAGGAAGAAACCATTTGGATACAAATTCAAAGTAGGTAAGAAGAGATATAGGCTGCCTTCATTGTTCAGTCTGTTTTGACCTCACTTTAAATGTTTGGGGGCATAAAAATACATAAGATTCTGAAGGAATAAGCTACACATCTTTTCCAAGATCAATGAAAAACTGAAGCGATATGTTAAACAATGATTTGTAAGTTGGATATGATTTTAACTACAGAAAGAGTAGAAAATAGTGCTGGCAGAGATTCAGAAGATCATCTCAATCACTACCTGAAAACTGTCAACCTCTTATCTAGCTGATCCTGAGAAACACTTTCACACTGTTCCCAAGGCTGCTTTTTGTGGGAAGTGGTGCAATTTCCCACAACACAGCCTATTCTAGGGCTTAACTCTCCTTACTCTTAGAAAAATCTCCTGGGTAGCTAATACAAATCACTCTTGCTGTAATTTAAACCATTTCTCCTTTCCCACATACAGTGAACAAGAAGAGCATGTTTCTACATCTGCTGCCTTTAACTTAGTGGAAGACTCTTGCCACATCTTCTCTCAATCTTCATTACTAACCGTAGCTTTAGGGTAATTTTCTAGACACTTGCGTTGATTTTTAAAATGCTTGAGAGATGTACGGTCCAAATATAGCTCATCTCGTTCAACTACACAATAGCATCTGCATTTCAGCTAGTTATTCTGATCTTTCTTTGTAGTCAGGAGAGACAAATACACATACCTGGAGCTCTCTATTGACTACAAAGACAGCCATGAGGCAATTGCTCAGATGGAGGCATCTGCATTGGAGAAGAGTTATTCAGCTGTCTAACAGGTGTTTGGTACTACTCAAGATGTTTCAGAGTATATTAGACCTCTGCATGGAGTTGGCAGATGTGCACAGCCTATGGGATTCCTGTGCCATTCTGCATTGTTCACCAAATTTCCCAAATTATTTTCACCGTCTTTGTCTTGGTTCTTCAATAAATTCTACCTCCTTCCCCTATACGAATCTCTGCTAAAGTACAGATTTTTTTATCACCCTATTGTCTTATAGAAAGACTGTTTCAGAATGCCAGAAATTTAGGAGCTACGAGCCCTCTTTTAATTTCTTCCCAACTTTACCTAAGATTAGCTAGGTCATGGAAAATGCTATAGCCTTTTGCACTTGTGCCAACATGTTCTTTAGCACCAATAGCTCCTTTTACCTTCCCTGTTGTTGGTTGTCCTGACAAGTGTAGAGAGAGAAATTGTATCCTCTCTCAGGCCTTGTTCTCAGGTAAATAAGCTAAGTTATTTTGGTTTCCTCTCAAGAAGCTTTCTATATTCATGGTACTTCTAAGTACAAAACTTTGCAAATTTCCGTAGTGATTTTCACCCCATCCCCATTATACCAGTTCTTCAACCTTTGTTCCATTTTTAATGTCCTTGCCTTCTCTGTCTTAGTCATGCTTCACACGACTTGATAATACAATTATTACACTAAAATGATGTGTCCTATCTATTTGGAGTATGCCACATTTTCCTTTTACCGCTGTGGTGCCATTTTCTGCACTGTCATTCCTATTATCCATCCTCTCTTTGCTTTATGTGTTTTTGTTGCAAGCTAAGGCAGAATATTTATTTTGTCTTCTAGCCATATTCAACATAATTCGTGGGTATCTCTGCATAGCAACCTCTTATTCCTTCCTCACTTTCTTTTATTTATAGGACTAAAGAACCTTTGCTAATTGTTTCATAAACATCCACTCGACTTTTGTCAATTTACATTGCAATCATATCCTTCTTGATCCCAAGAGCTTATCATTCTTTGCTGATCAGTCTTTTTTTTCTATTCCTTTTAAGCACTTTGTTCATTTTTTTAGAGCTAATTATTCAGAGAGAAAAGCCTGGAATTCTTCCTTACTGTGCTTCTTTTTGCTTAATATACAAATTTCTTACTATTTTTGCATCTTTGGCTTAAAGAAACTCTAGAAAGCTTCTATATGCATGTCTTCAAAATTTCCAATTGAGTTAACGCCACTAGGCACTTCTTTCAGCCATCAGTAGTTTTGCTTTGGAGTTTTATATCTTATTTGCAGTCTATTTTTATCCTTGCATAAGTGTCCCAATGCTATATTAACATCAACTTTTTTTCTAAATTATTTTTGCTGAAACAGGCAATTAAGTCTGGTTTTCCATTCCAATTCTTTTATCAACATTTTTTGCTAGTAACGTATGTTATCCCTATAGCTTCTTGCTGTAGGTCTTAACCTGCAATTTGTGTTCTCTTTTTGCTGCCTCAGTTTCCTGCATATAGTTGTTTTGAAGAGACTGTCCCCAATGACATAAGTAAATCAATGACATTGCCACCGGTCTCACTAAAAATCTTGCTCTTTACCCTTCAACCAGAGATTGTCTTTCGTTCATTGTCATATCATTTGCCTAATTTTTCTTCTCTGAACTAATAACAAACTTCTCCCATCCTTTCTTATTGTAAAATTCTTTGTCAGTCAAGTTACTCTCTTTCCAAGAAACATACTATTGTAGGACCATATGTGCGTTAAGAAAGTCCCTTTTTCCAGTCGTCACTGTCCCCAAACCTTCCTGAGAGTACCAGCTCTTGAATCATCTGTTGACTGTCACCTTACCACCTTCTTTTCCTCCTCTGTGAAGTGCAAGATTGCCACAATAATGGCCCAAGACTCCAATTGCTAGTGTTTCTCCCAGAGATGTATGTTGAGCTGCTATTTGGGAAGCTGGCAGCATAACTTGTCCCAGATGATGACTACATTCTTCTTTGCTCCTTTCAGGGTCTTTTCCAGCTTCAGATCTACATTTGTGCTCTTCCTCCTGAGAGACAACACGCTCTTACTTCGAATGCACTCAGAGGCTGCAAATCTTACTCTTGAATGAGTGCCTGGCTAGCAGATTTGCTTCTTCCTCAATTTAATATCACCTTTCTGGTTTTGTTTTCCTTCCATCTGTAGTTCCTCTGTTGTTTTTGTGCTTCTGTTTCTTTTTTGTGCTCTAATATCTGGTTATCTCTATTTTCGCCTTTGGGCACAGAAGCATCTCCTCTCCCTTGGCACTGCCACATCTAACTTTTTTCCCACTGCAGATAATCCATGAGTTCTTTTTTCTTAGCCTTTTGCTTCCTTTGGCCTCACAATCATATCTTTTCCTAGGACACCACTGTCAGTAGGGGTTTTCTCTAGCCCAGCAAAATGATTCAGCATTTTTAGTTTCCTGTGCAATTGCCAGATGGCACTTCACACATACACAGATTCTACCAGCACCTATTCTCTTGGGTGCAATTTTGCAAGCCCCACATCTTCTGCACCCAGTCATCTTTTAAGAAGGAAACACCCTCCCTCTTGCAAACTCTCAAACACCTTTATTGCTGTGTGAAAACAGCAATAGCATTTAAAAGTGAAAAGTGTTATTGAAATAAATGCTCCCGCTGCACCCTTTAGTCTAACAACTCTGTGTAGAAATAAACATCTTTCCATATGGATAAGATTGAATCATGAGCTTGAACACTGCACCACGTTGCTGGAAAGGAAAATAAGTTATAGTTCATGATGTTCTCCAGGCAGAGTGTGGATGATCCTTACAATCCAGCCAATAGCTTGCTCTGCAGCACTAGGTGCTTACAACGCTTAGCCCCTAGTTATTCTCCTTTTCCTTGCTTGCAACAGAAACAAGCACTACGGCAGGCCAGCAGGGGATCTACACAAGAACTTCCCTATTTTCTTCCAAAAAAAAAAATCATATTAAAAATATCAAAGTGGCAGCCCGAGGGGACAAACCACCTACTGCCTCTTCTCTTTTGCCTTCCTCATCTGAACATAACAGGTTTCAACATAGCCCAGAGGAACATTGTTTTTTCCAGCAGAAGAACAAATAGAGACAAGTGGGAGATAAAATAAATGATCAGGAAAACAGAGCAATAGTGTAGTTAGCATGTACCTGCTGGTTACTTCCCAGCTTCACCAGAATGTGCATATAAAAAGCAATGAATGTCCCAGCCAGTAGCAAGATCAGGGAGTTTCAATAGTGTTTGTTTGCAAGCTCTCTCTTTCCCAGCATAGAGTCTTTTCTGGAATTATTTATTACCTGTAAAGTTAAACAGCACGCTCCAGGAAAGTGATCTCAACTGATTTTTCAACTAGTTTGGATCCGAAATACTTGTATCATTAATCCATATGGAAACNGATCCGGAGTAATTCTGCAATATTTGTCTAGGCTGTTCTTAAAAACATATAGACATTATACAACCTTTCTAGGCAAAACCAAGAGACAATTCAGCAGGTTGTTTCAAACTTGTGCCTTGCTCCAAATCATAGATCATAGATCATAGAAGATCATAGAATCATTAAGGTTGGAAAAGACCTCTAAGATCATCAAGTCCAACCATCAAATGAAGCACTGTGTTGCAGCACATGCTACTTGTCATTAATTAATGCCACTCTTTCTATATAACATCTTAAATGAATTTCTGTAGTACTAGGTAATGGCTGCATGGCACTGCTTGTTCATGCTTGGTTAGTACAATCTTCCATGAATCCTAAGTATCCCTTATTTTGTTCTCAATGGCTTTAAACTCACAGATACTTCAGTACACCCTCTGCTTGCTGAAAAGTTTTCATTTTCACCACAAATGGATTTATAGTGTCTTAAAACCCTGCTCATAACATTTGCTCAAGACCTGCTGCTGCTGCCCAGCCAGAGTGATGGCCAATACCACACTGCTCAAAACACAATGTAAGTAGGCTTCATTGTGAATATTGTCTTTTGTTTAAAAGTGTTTGCATTAGATCGGAA
>WAAD01039262.1:23347-82214 GCA_013389945.1 Fregata magnificens
AATTGCAGTATTACTACCTGGCAAAGATATGAAGCCTAATATTTGACAAAGTGCTTTTCAAAATGCATGAAATGGCTCAGCATGCAAACACCTCTATTACCACAATACAAGCCAAGATCTATTAAATCAAGAAAGATGTTCTGTCCACAGCAGAACAAAACTGCACCACAAGCTTAACTTCTCTAAACTTTACAAAACCTGAGAAGAACCTTCCATGTAAACCAAAGTAATATTTTGCTGTGAGGAAACTGAGCAGTGAAGATCATGGTGTGGAACTCGGAGCTATTTGGGTTTATTATAGTCTTCCAACACATTGTGTCCAGCGTACAAAGGTGGTGTGAACAGTAAGACACATTGAACTGAGCCACTACTGAACATTTTGAACTCACTCGCTCCCACCTCTCTCTGGGCTTCTTTTGTGCAATCCTTGAAACTATAACCGATGACAGGGTAAAAGAAAGGTATAATTTGTGTAGGACTTAGAAACACCAGTCACACTGTTCAGGATGCAGCAAATCAGTCATGGAGGGTAGAAAATTAAATTTTTATGTTATTTTATTATTTTTTATTGGTTTTTAATATTCTTATTTTGATGTTCAGATCCTCTGGACTGTGCTGGTTGCGTACAGTTGAGCGCTTGACCCATTTTTATTGACAGCTTGGGTGCGTACAACAATAGAGTGGTATAGCAGCAGATAACCAGGGTATAAAAAGGGTACATGGATGGCTGAATTCTGCCATTGTTGGGTTGCCAATCAAAACCCACATTATTATACAAAAATACGTTGTTGCATCCACAGAGACGGAACTTTCCTGTCAATCTAAAGTATTATACATAGACACAGCCTCAGACCAAGGTCTAAAAATGGTTTGACTGACAACTGTACTCCGTGGTGAGAGCAGAATTCTCCCCTCCAGGTTTTAATTACATGTCTCTTGTAAATACATATATTTAAAAATATTAACTAAGATGCAGCTGTGTTTAACTATGATTTTCTTCCTAATCTTCCAGAGAGTTCCTTAGTATTTGTGCAAGACTTTGAAGAACTGCATGACATGGTAAGTATTATTGTTAAGCTGTCTGCCTCTGATGGAAAATTACAGCATAGCTAAAAGAAGCAAGAGAGTTTCCAATATAACACAGGACTCTTAGATGCTGAGAACTTTCAGAAAACAAAAGGTCTTTTAAAGATGAAACTTTTCCTGTCACTCTCCAAGTTGAGTAATTTGAAAGGAAAACATGATCCACTTTTTTCACTTGACATTTCCATTCCAACTCATTCTCTGACTTCCTCTCTTCTCATGTTGACTCAAACTAACTTACTTTCACAGCCATGAGTGCAGCTAAAGTGTCCTGACTCTGAAAGTCTGTGTACATGCTGATAATTCAAGGACAATTTTGGCAGAAGACCAACTGGATATAAACCAACCTGGAATATGTTTAGGCTGGAAAAGAGAAGAATTTCTGCTAATTCTGTGTAGTGTATGTTGTTCTGTATTAGCCAACGAGATCTATTTGAAGGCTGTTTTAAAGCTGGAAACTAAATTTTAATGAAACTTTGTGTCAAGAAGACTAGCTACATTTTGTAAGAACTTCTGCAAAATATTTCTAAAATTTTAAGTGATTTTTTTTGATGAGTTGTTTGCCTTAACTTTTACATTTCTGTTTCTACAATTGCTATATGGATACCAGTTACGATAATTTGTGTCTTGTATTTAGGTATTTTCATACATCTGCTTTTAAAATAGGCAGATGGAGTTTAGCTGAATTCTGTAGAGCTATAAACAAGTGGATATGAACCATTTTGTTTTGCTCAACTGCAAGAAGAGATCAAAGCTTCCTTCAGGTATACTTGCATCACTGTTGCTGAATACTACCAGAAGGAACATACCCAACCTACTGAGGTTGCATCATACCAAACAACCTTTAAAGACACAGGAGGAGAGCCTACTCCATAGAGGTTGCCTTGCAGAAGTGCTAAACATAAAGGAGTGTATTAATAATTAGATAGGAAAGGACAGGGAAAGCAAGGAGCCTCCGAAAAATTCAGCAGACTAGCCAGACTAACCATGTGCTCAACCTACAGATTCTGGATTTTGTGAACATTTCCAATGTGCTCATTGTGAAGATATTGTATGTGACCAAAATATTTTGCCTCCTTCCATCGTAACAGCATAAAGTAGCTACCAGCTGGAGATGCTGAAAAGCCAGGTATCCAAAAAGATCAGTCTCAGATCAGATATGGGAAGAGGACACTTAAACTCCTCACCACAGCTTCATGCTGTGTCTTGGTTTCTCTCCAACATTAGCCGTCAGGCAGGAGTTGGCAGAGACCTCTTTGCTTTCAGAAAGGAAGATAATGACTGAGACAAGGCCAATGTTCGGATGTTGATTACCCATATTAGGATGACCTCTGTGGTTACCCCAGGCACCTAGCCTCTCTCCAGAAGAAAAACAGCAGCTAGATCAGATGACGTGCAAATCTGCAGCTGCAAGGGAAATTCATATCATACCACAACTGTGGCTTGCAGTCTTTCATTATTAGTCCTTAGATAGGATAAGGTTATCGATGAACATCTGATCTGGGGTGTGTATGAGAAAGTGCAGCACAGAGAGGAGAGGAGAGGAGAGGAGAGGAGAGGTGAACTGAAACTATCTGGTGTGAGAGAGCAGGACATTATAGGATGCATTGGGCTAAGAACAAGGGGAAATTTGCAGGCTTGGCTGTTGTTGTATGGTGAAAGGTAGCAGACATAGGTATGAATGGTATTGAAGAGGTGAAAAATACTGAGCCTGGGGACAGCAGAGAGGTGGTGGTAGGAGAGCTGAAAGGGACTACCGTATCTACCTCCTTTCTGTCCATGTCAGGTTACATGCAACAGCAAATACTTGTTCTGCAGGCAGCCAGTGAATGACAACTGGGTTTTGCAGGGGTAAATGATGCTAAGCTCTTTCTACAAATTATTGCCTTTTTGGCCCTCCATTTTCTCTTTGTTAATCACAGAAGTTTACAAGCTTCATACTAGTCTTGTACTGAGAAGTGTTTTGTAGTCTGTGGCATATGAAGTCAATGCTCTAGGGATGTTGCAAGGCTTAATGTCTGTTACCCTGTGGCCAGTACCCATCAGGGAGTGGAGCTAATGACTGAGGTGGCTCCCTATGATTTTGCCCGTCCAAGGGTTGGATATGGGTATAGAGGAAAATGAGGCATCATGGGCTTCCAAGTCACCCTGTGCATCCCTTTTCCCACAGAGGAGTGGGGGACTCCTCAAGGGTAGCCATTAACTCCCATTTCTGAGCAGCACCCAGCACGTCTCCTTCCTTTGTAGTTAGGTGCTGGTGGCCAGCTGAGAATTTTAGCAGCAGTTTCTGAAGTCAGGAGGTTTGCACCCCAGCACTTACCCTGCTGTCTGGCTTATTCATACTGAGAACTCTGTGGGATAGTGGCCATCCTACAGTGTGCCTGCAGAGCACATGATACAGCAGCCCACAGTCCCAGCCAGGGTTCCCAGACAGTACAGCTATGTATAAATAAACAGTTATATCAGGTACCTAAAACTATTGGTGTGACTTATATCACTACCCTTTATCAAGTACTTACTAAATGCCATAGCCTTTTAATACAATTTCTTGTGCTCTTGTGTCAATTTTTGGAGGGCTCTGAGATTCATTATAGATATGGCTAGAGTGACATTTCGTTTAATTAATTTCTCTATTATGTCACAGCTTCAATGAGAAGCAATCAGATATTATTAAAAAATGAGAGCGCTATGCTTGTTTCATACTTTGGAATAATCTTCAATTTGTTTATGAAACTACTTTGGAAGTAAATGTGTAAAAGTAAAGTAGTTCTCCACTCCTGACTGGGATTGTTGGGGTTTCTTTTCAGATAGTGTTGATAAAGTCATAGTGTTGCTAGTGGTCGAGCATCCTTGTTCTCGTTTTGAACAGCACCAGATACAGTGGGATTCCTGTCTTAGAATGGGGCTTCCTTGGGATTGCTGCTAAACAAATATTGATTAATGATTATTAAAGTGGAATACTGGGCTCAGCTTCTCAGATGACTGATCTAGCACACTTCCAACAAACCAGGGGTAAATATGAAACCAGTGCTGTCTAATCCTAACACTGCCTAAATCCAGAGCTCCCTTTCTTCTGCCCCTACATTTTCTACATCCATGCATGTGCAGAATTGCTCCAGCCCAATGACCTGCCCAAGCTCAGCAAGTCCCAATGGCCACAGTGACAGGGTTATAGCTGGGACTAGGGGCTGCAGAGGCCACTAGTAAAGACAAGCCAGTAGAAGAAGGTTTCCCATCATGGTTGTTACTCTATCCTGCAGTGACATGACGCAAGCCAGCAAAAGCAATTGCTGGGCAGCACAGCCACATCTGCATTCAGCGTATCTACCGCAGTGAGGAAAGGCGAGTTTTGCCATACTGCTGTCTGCAAAATCATGCCAAGAAAATTGTAGTGAACCCACAGCCCTTTTCCCCATCCAGACTAGGCAGAATCCAGATACATGTGCCTCGGGGGATGCTAAAAGGCAGACTGCAGCCCCTTACCCATCTGAGTCAACTTCTAGCTGGCATCTAGAGTGCTGAGGCATTATCCGCTCTACAACAAAATTAGGTAGGCTTCTTGCAAAACGCAATGGTGGTCATTATTTTCTTTTAGGACAGGGGCTGAGCTCACTTTTTAGGCATTATGCAAGAATGTAGAGTATTTCCTAGGAAATGGGAAGCCTAGGTTCAGTCCTTTCTGTCCCTGAAAAAGCTGTAACCTGCAGGTGGACTCTGGAGAATGATTCAACAACCTAGGTGTGCAAAATAAATAAACAAAAATCAAGATTTACTGAGTCAGATACCTGAGACATGTAGACATACCTCTGTATTGCAATCACTGAGACACCCAAGTCTTAGGGGACACTTAGATGCTGGTCCCAGCATCTGTTTTGTATTTTACCCAGTGACTTTTTAATACAGCAGTCAAAACACTAATACCTCCCTTTCTGTGCCATAAGCTGGCATATTTCTGCTCCACAGTGATTTATTTGACAGCAAAAATTAGCAGGTAGATTCAAGCAGAAAAGTTTTAAATTGTAGTGATAAATGGCAAATATTGCTTGGACGGGAAGTAATTAAGATTGTGATGATACGTTTAGCTCAGGAGGTGGGGAAAACAGACATAACACCTAGTATTTGCAGTCATTAAGCACTGAAGTATTTTGCCAATTAAAATCCTACAGTGAAGGGAAAGCATAAAATGTTTGCAAGATGATGAGTCATTTCTTGCTCAGACAAACCTGCTTAATGAAGAATTTTGCATGCTTTCACAATTGAATTTCTTCTCACCTGAGCCCCATGTAATAACATCAGATTTGACTTATGCTGAATTAAAATATCCTGGGGAGATAAATAATCCCAATTTGTTTCAAAACCCACCTCTACCTGAACAACTATTTCAGCTGTCAATGTTAAGTTATGTCATCCCAAAAGCTAGATGATGTTTGTGGATATTTTTAAGTGCTCCATGGGTAGGTTTTGGTGTGGTCCAGACCATGCTGTCAAACCTATGTCATAGGCTGGGCCAGTCTGACATTACTGCTAACATAAGCATCACATTAGGGGGGGGGAAAAAAAAAGAAGGAAAAGCAAAAAAGAAGAAAAAAAAGAAAAAAGAAGTAAAACAAAAAAGAAAAAAAAGTTTCTTGCTGCATAAAAGCTTCGCAGTAGATAGAGAATGAGTATATGCCATGTGGGGTCATTTTACACAAAGCAGTGAGCAGTGTGAGACTTAATTTGACCCGAGCCTGACGCCTAGTTTAATTTCAGATGCTTTGACTATTGTAAAATCTATTTCACACAGGAAAATATTTCCCTGCCTTAAAACTGCCTATCACAAGTTTGCTAATATTTTTGAAGACTCCTAAGAAGAAAGATTACCTTTATACTTCGTTTCCCGCACACCTAGCGTGAAATTTATATGGAGTTCCTAAGCAGGAACGCAAAAGTGGGAAAGATAAGTGTAGTAACTTGTGTCTTAGGCCACTATTTAAGAAACAGGCCTTTTTTTCCCAGCTTTACCCTGCCTTCCTGAAAGCAGATTGACTGAATGTGTTATCATTGGGTTAATAGTACTATTCTTCAGTTTGTTGCACAGGCACTCGCATTCAGTGTCTGTTGAAAACCCACTTGTATTTTATTGGGATCTTTGCATAGGGTGTCTTTGCATAAGGATCTTTGGTCAGGTCATACCTAGAGCTGGTTGGTGGTCCTATGTGTCCAGTCCCACTCACGCATGATTCATTGTTATTATCTTAAAATGCACGCAGAAAACCCTCCTAAATATCTTAACTGTGTAGAAAAGACTGCTACATGGCCATTTCTGCAACTGCAAGAGGAGTTGTTTACTAGTGTCATTTCTACGTGCACTGGTCAAGACAACCAACTGCCCATCGACCTTTTCCTAATATATTATCTGCTGGCATTACAGTCTCACAGCCAAAGGGTAGAAATATATCATTCCAGCCAACTGATTACGGTTACCTGACCATCACTGAAGCCCAAAAGACTAAATTTAAGCGCTATACTACTTGTTACTATAAACATCCATAGCTAATGTAAAAGAAGGGGTTTGGCCTGCTAGGGTTCTGCAGTAGTTAAGCAAAATGACCATAACATTTTGCACTGTACTTG
Source organism: Fregata magnificens (assembly GCA_013389945.1). Taxonomy (NCBI): domain Eukaryota; kingdom Metazoa; phylum Chordata; class Aves; order Suliformes; family Fregatidae; genus Fregata; species Fregata magnificens. The sequence goes on from WAAD01039262.1 coordinate 30,047, forward strand.
TTTGTAACACACAGTTTTAGAGAATTAACCAGCTGGCAAGATATAAGAAACCACTATTCTGTTTTTATCCATATCTGCAGCTTTCAAACATAGAGAAAAAATCCACCAAAAAACCCCCACAAAATAAATTGTAGTCAAAAGGTAATAAAAAACCATTCCCTTAAACAGATTTTTAAGACACTCTGGCAATCTAAAGGTTATATAAACTTCAGCTAAGCCTCTTAATATAGGTATTCAAGCATTATGGAAATGTGATTTTTAACTTGGTGTAGTACAAAAAGGCCTTTATCCTAACAAATATATGAGTTAAATTTGAATGCTAAACAGAGATTATTGGTTATTAAAGCCACCATAAAGTACAGATGTATTGGTAGCTAACATGAGTCACCTAAATTGAAGATTTTGGACACAGATTTCTTTCAAAATACCCAAGTTTCTATGAAAAATATATTAATTAAAAGTAGATTATCATGTTCTTTGAATAAAAATGCATTAGCTACTAAAATAGTTAACAGTGAAGTATTATATTCAGATAATGTAGAGCACCATAGAGGGAAGGACATTACTGATTCTTCTCTGACCTACAGAGTTTAATCTTTCCTTATTTAAAAAAAAAGTCAGTCATCAACTATAGCCTCTCTGCTATCCACCACATCATAAAGACTTTGTGAATGATTTGGTTTAAATAACCATCCACCAGTATATTGGAAATGGAGTTGTCTCTTTCTGATTTCAGACGCAAGAGTGTATAGTAATGTGTTAGCAATCAGCTGGTCAGGAAGAATAAATTTTAATCTTTTAAGATAATAATTAACAGAACAACAATTTGTTTGTTTGTTTGTTTCTCATTGGTGATCAGTTCTTTAGAGGCATTCTTAGAGCTCACAATACAACCATTACATGTCTTAAAAAGAGTATTTTGAAAAAATAAAGGAAGCCAAACCCAACTGCTTTCAAGAGAAAACCAAGGTATTTCAGAAGAGATAACAGGGTCACTGGTCACTGCACTGCAGGACATGTGATTTACTTTGATCACAGGCTCTGATAGGGAGGAGATCTGTGCAAATGTGGAGGAGGCATTTGCTCCCAACAACCACCCACTTCCCAGTCCTAGTCCTCCAAAAAGTGACAGGGAAGGAGGAGCATCAGGAGCTGAGGACTAACACTGGCCTTGCTGTGTCACACATCTTCCCAATGTAATTTTCTTATTTGATCTTATTTAGACTTCATTCTCTGAGGGATTTAATTACCTATGATCATTGCCAAATGAAAGCACTTGAAGCTGTTATCACTGAAAATATGTTTATTAACCTTTATGGTCCTTCCCAAGAAGTTTCCAGCTTCTACAGCAATTGAACTATAGGGAAAATAATCATTTTTAAAAATAGGATCTTTAAATCTGCTCTTGGTTTTTTTCAACTATGAAATGCTCCTACTATGGAGGGAGATTTGTGTCATTTAAAAGGCCATCTACTTACGTAAAGAATCAGATTTCACTCTTTACCAGTTTCTTGTTGCTAAAAATGCTATTTTTCCCCTTCCAGCTCTTTCTGCAGAAATACTGTCTTGTACAAATTGGGTAAACAATACATTTAATTGTCTTTGTGGTGCCAAGTGGAGCATAAAGTCGGTGTGGGGTAGCATTCATAGCTATCAAAACAGCTCTCTGGAAAAGATTTCTATGTTGTTTTATGGTACGTCTTCTCTCAAAATGCCATTTGGCTTTACGAGAATCCTGGACTGTAACTTTTCAGGGTAATGAATAAAAGACATGACTCATGGCTATTTTCTTCTTTTTCTTTTTTCGGGGGTTTAATGCAGTTGCTTGAAATATGATGTATTTGAGAGAACTTTATTTAATCCAACAGGGACCTGAATAGTAAATCAATGTTAATCAGGTAATCCACCCAGGGGAAATTGGAACCATTGTCACATTTGGCACACTTCTTTGTTACATTTATAAACTCATCCAGTTAGTTAATTATTATAAAACTCCCAGTGTGTTGAGTGGGACCCTCTAAAGATTTTTCTCCTGTCTACAACTCATCTAAAATGTTTCCCATTTCGCAGCAAGGGTACAAAAGTCATGCAGTGCTTCCAATTCTCAATCAGTACATACACAAGATACTACTACAAATAAGTATCATGAGACGGGGTCAAGCCACAGAAACAAGTTACTATAAAGCAATTAGGTATGAATTTTTCACCTGTTAGTTATGCTGCAATATCTGTTCTCATGCATAGTTTTTAATCAAAAAAGTGTGCCATAATTTGGCGTAGGTTACCAGGCACTACAGGACCAGGACAAATTTGGTTTATGTTTGCCTAAGGACTATAAGAAGTGCAAAAGAAGCTAAAGAGCTGTAAATCCACACCCTATAGAGCTTATTTTGTGGAAAAAAAAAATCTGCTGGATTAAACAAGATGAAACTGCAAGTCTAGGTGTAATCCTGCCTGTATTCTGGGAAAGTCTGGACCTGGCTCAAGCACCTCTGCAGCCTTCAAAAGGCTTCAGAACTGCATCCAAATAAAAACTTTCTATTCACAATTTGTTTAGGTTCCTTTAAGCTTCTAGGCCTAAACAACAGCTTGAATTATGTTATCACCAGATGCTCTGTATTGTTTTGTTGCATGAGGATGCAGCTCCTTCTGAATACTTATGCTTGTTGCTGAATTTGGAGGATACACATCGATGAACCAGAACCCTGTTTCCAGTGCAACCAACCAATTCATACCTTTTTTGATATATTCATCATGGCTCAATGCTCTGGGCTTCTACTGTGGGAAACAGAAGTTTTGTGTCTTGGGGCAAAAACAAAAATAAAACCTATTAAATCTTCATACAGCCAAGGAAGATGGAAGTATTTTATACGTTCAACTCTGAGTTAAGCTGGATAATGAAGATTAGGAGCTGAAAAAGCAAAGAAAGCCCAAATAGATAACACAGAAGTAGGCTAAATTATAACCATATGGTTAGTATATTCATCTTTGAAGAACTTGCTGACGGCTTTCTTTAGAAAACAGCTTTAAGAAGCAGAAAGCAGAGTAGTCCTGACATGAGTCGCAAGTTTCTCTCCAAGCAGAACAATGCAGAAATGTTGGGGTAGCTGAGGCTTGGTTAATAGCAGCCCAAACGTCCTTCCCCTCCTACCCAAACAGCTGAAAAAGGGTTGCATCAGGTTTAAGGATCTGCATGAAGTGAAAGATTAGGACATTTACTGAGATAAAAAGTGGAGTCCAGGAGCACCACTGCCAAAGCTCCCACTTCAATGTGCCATCACCTCCACCTTTGCTTACTGAGTGAAAGACTTCCAAAATTGCAAAGATGGCTTTACAGCTACTACAAACTAAAGTACCTCAAATCAAACCAAAATAACAGATTTTTCAAAAGTCTCCAAAACTTTACATCTTATGACATGCTACTGAATTCATTTCCAGTCTTGTCTATTACATTTTAATTTCCTTCTCCCTAAAAAGAAACAATAGGCTCTCTATAGCTTTCTGTGCAGGAAAAGAGTACGTTCTGAGTTTTCACATGGCTGTTGTTGTCACCTGGTTTTTAACTCAGATTCCAGGACCTTCTCCTTTATTTTAGCTTTTCTATTTTTTTTCTGGACTAGTCCTTTCAAACTAGTTCTCAGTCCTAACTTGCTTAATGCATCGGTAGTGCATATGCTTTAATTTACTACCTGTTTGATTTTGGTAAATAACACAGGGGACGTTGTCTAAAATGATGTGAAATAATTTTTGAAAACAGTTGCATTATTTAGAATGATAATTGGATTGGCCAGAGACGAGTCATAAGTAATGAAATGCAAGGAATAAATATTTGATGCTATCTTGTTTGGCTGAAACAGAGTGCTATTCCTTCAGGCCAAACCGAGTCACTAATTATGTCTTGTACCTTCTATTTTTATGATTTTTTTCATTATTTGTTTAGTATAATGGGATTATGCATCCTGATAAAAGGAAAACATGGTTGCTATTAGCTTGCTCTAACAACATAGCTATTTTTGGTTATGACCTCAGAATTATTGTTTTTTAAGTCAAAGGCAATTCACTGGCTGTTTAACATTATCACCTGTAAGATTTATGGCAAATAGTAAATGAAGTAATAAATATGACCCTTCTGATATCAGTCAGCCTTCACAAGGGATAATACGAGAAACATGTCTTATTTTTCCAAAGTCAGGAGCCAAAATGAGAAGTTTCAAAACCAGACTTAAGTATGTGCAAGATGGAATAAATGGAGGGAGAAACCCCAGTGCTGTAGTACACATATATAAATATCAGGGATACAGCTGAAGAGCAGGAAAGATGTATAGAGTGTAAACAGAAGAAGACAATAGTATATACATGGTCTATTTTAAGAACTCCTTTCCAGTCCACTGTGTTCGATATCCTACCCAGCAGATAGGTATCAGGAGCCTGCCAGGAGCTGGGATTCCTGGAGCGGGACCGAGGGTCCCCGTTCCTCGTGGCACATGCTACCTCTAGGCAACCTTCACAGAAAGGCAGGGCAGTTCAAACCTTCCATGATAAGTCACAAGTCACCTCTCTGCGGCTCTGCCACCTTTGCTGACTCAGAGCCCTTGGCATGGTGCATCAGCCAAAAGATGTTTGCTGCATCATAACTATCTTTAGCAATGCCAGGAGAACATCTCTTTTCAGTACACAAGGTGATTGCAACCAATTGTCATGCGATTATAGACACAGCCTTTATGATAAAACTCCAGCGTGTTGAATGTTAACAGTTACAAGTCTTGGGAAAGTTCAAGATGTAGATCACATTCTTCAATAACCCAGTTCCTCGTCCATAGGTTAGTGATGCCTCACAGTCCTCTCAGTGAACTTGAGTAATTAACAGTGACTTTTATTGGGTACAGCCAGCTCCGTGGTCCATAGCTGGACTGTCTGCGCCCCTGCTCAGACAGTGTTATGCAAACACAGCAGCCTTTCATCCACTGCCAGCTTATGTCTGGAGGCTTTCACACGTCTCATACCCTGAAGCCTTCAGCCCTCAACCCTCCCAGGCCTAAGCTCCCAGGAAAGGAGCATGCTGGGCTGCACCCAGCACAGAGACACCCAGGGTGCTGGGGCTATTAGTTGTCAGCCCACAATTCACTAAACTCGTTAATGTGGGTTCAACAGCAGCCTTACCATGGTGCACAGAGGAATGGGGGCAGCAGCCCTGGTGGGGAGGAAGTCTTGGTGTTTGTTCCTCCTCTCTCCAAATGCAACCACCTTTTGGGGTGTAACATGGGAGGCTAGTCAAGCAAGGCATATCAATAGCAAATGATTCCGAGAAGAATACGAAAATCACATATTCATACTGTCCCATTACTTTATTCTTTTTTTTTTCTTCTAACAGTTAAGAAAGGGTTACCCTACTTGTACTCTGTTCAAGAAAAAACCCAACACATTGGTGCTATCAGAGATTTATGGCATTTTAAGAACCTTGACCATAAATCTTAAATATTTATAAGGCTACATCTTCACCAGTATTTAACAAAGTGGATCTGCTGTGGATTTACATGAGGGATAGAAAATAAGAATATGTAATGAATTGTCAGGTCTCATTGTAATACCTAGACAGCTCTCAGCAGCTGTCTGTTCAACCTCAGTCACTCTTCTTCCTACAATGCTCTGAGGCACAAGTGTGAAGACATAATGGAGGGTGCCACCAGGTCAATGCTGAACTATTTCCAGTATGTTCTCATCTTAATACTTTGCCCTCAGATACATATTTTCATTGTGCAAATTTTATGACCAAAGCCTGCAAGATTTAAGCTCCTACCCTTTTCTATAACAATTAGACTTCTCCTTTGCTGTGCTGCCTACCTCAGAGACATTAACTCAGCACGGATTTTGTTTGCCAGACTTTCTCAAGATGAAGCCCAACAGACATAGCAGTAATTTATTTTTCCTTTTTTAAAGAATGAGATCTTTTCTTCTTTTTTATTTTTGGCAGAGCTCAAAAGGCAAACGACAGAAAGGCATACAATTTCCAACTGATAAAGGTATAACAAAAAAAACCCTATAATTCAAGGTTGCTGCAGTCACTGCTCTGGAGATAAAACTTTACTGTAGGCCAAACTGATAGCACACAGGAACTTCAATGTGTGACAGCAGAAAATCTGTGCAATAGATGAGGTCTTCTATTTTCAAGCCATCAAAAGATTAAACTAGAAATAAAGGAAGATTTTCATTACCTCATGATGGAAGTGTGTGTTTATGGAATTGAGAAATTGGGTTGCAGTTTCAGCTTCACACATGATGTGCAGAGGTTTGTATTGCATTTATGTCCATTGCTTGCAGGACATACGTTTAGTTCCAAGCTGAAGCCGTTGCATTACCATGTCCCCTATGGCAACTCCCTGTTGGAAATGAGCCTACATCACTTTACGCTTCATGAAATTTTTGTACTTCTTGGAACTTTTTAAATTTCATAGTCCTGGAAAGCGAAGTTGTTATAGCAAACCACAGCAATAAGAATAGATTTATGGACAGGCAGTGCTATACCTCCTTTTTTCTACCCTTAGAGGCCAAATTTTTCTCAGTACACTTATTCAGCTCATGAGAAATAACACTGGCATATAGGGTAATTCAAATAATTATACAGGGGTGATCTAATTTCATTTCCCATTGGACTAGTGTCTAAATTTACAGTAATTTCCAGAAACCTATGGTATTAATACACATGGACTTGCAAGACCTCAGTATGGGCTAGCTGGTCATTTCAGATGAACTTAGGGAGCATTTGACTCATAAGAATCTGCCAAGAGGGGTTAATGGTTTCATTAATGTATAGCCAAATACCTCCCTCTTCCAAGCAGGTGCGCGTGTGCGCACACACACACACATACACCCTCTCTTCAGAATCAAAGCCCCACTATACTGGATGCTTTGAAAACACAGGGATCAATGAGACTGACTTCACCTATTTGCAACATTTTGGAGAGGTATTCCTTACAATAGTGAGTTAAACCCTGCACTTGTCAAGCTTAATGCACAGCTTCTCCGACGATGAATAGATAAAATGGTTTTGTGAAAACTGTTTAGGAGATGATTTGCATTAGGCAATTCTGAGCATGTTCATGTAGCTTACCACTAACATCAATCACAGTGAAAAGATCATATATTGAAATGCTTGGAAAAGTTCCCACATGGAAAGTATTTTGCAGAATTAGTGTACGGACAGACAATATGAAAATTATTTGGTTTGTGTCTTCCAGGAGACTGCAATAGGCTTCATTTATCCTAACTGAAAATGTCAGGATTTGAGCCTTAGATCTAGACTTTCTTTCTAACCACTGGGAAAGACTTAATCTTATACTGCTAAATCCTACCTTGGGAGGAAATGAATTGTGCCCTGGAATTGTCCATTTCTCTCCACTGTGTAATGACAATCTAAGCACAGACGCATACATATATATTACAGACACGAAGAGTTTGATGAGGTAAATCACATCCCGAAGATCAGGAAGATAAGTTACTATGGCAACGCTCACCTAACTTACCTCTTTGTACTATTAAATCAATAAATATTTATCACTCCAATTACTATTAGTATTATTTCTTTTACTTTTAAATTATGTATTAATATTATATCATTAACTACCCTTTATATTGTTGCTGATATTGTTAATGCTAACTATTAATATTTATTAACTTAATAAATATTTACTACTTAAGTAATACCAAACATTTGTGTGGAAACAGACTCTAGATTTTCTAAGTTTCTAAACTCCTAAAGGAGTTATCGTCCAGGGAAATTTATTGCTAGCTGTTTTACAATATTCTGAGATCACAGATTAATTGCCCCATATCAGAGCTATCCACAGCAGGAGTCACAACTTTGGTAAGAGGCCCAACATATGCGATTGAGGGATGATGAAACCAAGACTGCAGTCTGTTCCACAGTGCTGAGATCTGTCATTCCAAGTAGGAAAGCCAGGATGCATAAGCTTCACAGAGATAAAAGGGAAAAGAAGAAACTAATTTCATCTAGTTGTTACCCAGAGAAACAGCATTTGGAAAAAGCGTGCTACTCATGTAAGATGAAGAGCTCTGTTTTGTGAATATCAACCAATGTGAGGACAATTTAAAATAAATTAATAAAATAATTTGACTGGCAGCAGAATACAAATTAGTCCAGATAAAATGTTATATACTGATCTATAAGATGCCATAATAGGTCATACATCCTCAATTCTTATGTTCAAGAGTCACTAAATATATACAAAATATTCAAGAATCGGAAATGTACTATTGTACCCGGCCATCTGCAGTATTATAAACATTAACTCTCCTTGCTTTGCTGAAACAAATTAAAAGAGATTAGAGTAATTGGAAAGACATTTTTTATAACTTGAATACTGGCACACAGAATGTTATCAAGATAAATGCTCTGTTCAGACTTAGTTCTCTCTGTTCTGTCCACTGATTGCCTTGAGCAGAGAGAAAACATTACGAGATATCCAAGTGGTAATTGCCAAATTTATCTAGAGTGAAAAATTCACTGGAGTTCAAAGGAGAAGTCACCCCCAGTCCTTCCACCCTTACTCTTCTCAGCCCTTCCATGAATATCAAAGTGCAAATGAACACGAATCAATGCTGCCTGCCTGGGTGGGAGAGCTGCAGCAAAGTGCAAAGTTACATTGATTCTCAATGGGGTTAAGTAAAGTTGAGGGAGTTCGATATCTCTTGGCATCAACAACTTCAAATGAGAAATAAAGACCTTTCTTTCCAGTCAATGTCTCCACTGTACCTATTTTCAGACCCATTCTCTTGATTTACTCAAATAATTGCTACAATTAAGTACACAAATTGGGGAACTACAGACAAAGAAAAGCCAGTTTCAAGATCTCCATTGTATTTATACTTACCATTAAGACTGACTCATCTTAAGGATGGAGAAACAGCAAGACTAAAGAAACAGACCTGTTTAAAGAAAAATTTACAGTTCACCTGGTGCTTGCAAGAAGTATGGAGGTTGTTAATGCTTGGTATTTAGTAGGTAAGTTAAGCCTTACCTTGGAAAATAATAACAGGGTTTGTTCTTTCTTCTTTGTCTCTGAAAGGAATTAACAGGTTTGGAGCATTTCTGCAGAGGGAAAACAAAGTTGGGAGTGTGAAGCATAAACGAAACCTTGAACTGGTCCAGTCATGGAAATGTTAGGCTGCAGATCCTTTTCGGAGAAGGTTTCTATTAGCAGAGGCACCCATTGCTCAGAATCAGCACGTGGTGATTATCCCTGAAGCAAACCTCCCTCTTTTGGTTTTACTGATGGGAAGCTTAACCATTATTCTAGACAATGGTTAAGAAGTCATCTCTAAATGCAAACACAAGGACAAGAGTCAACAGTCAGCGTTCTTTGCAAATTCTGTGAGATGAACACCAATACTGTTCCAACAACATTACAGGGGGAAAAAGTAAATAAGTTCTGCTGGAAACTTTCACAACTATTGACATTCCCATTAGGGACCAGGGTGGACACAAGGAGAAGGATGTCTTGGACTGATATCTTGAACAGTTGGTATCTAGGACTGTAGAGATTCTCCTTAAGAAAAATGATGGCTGAGATCTCTTGGCTGGCTAGTATTCTGCCTTGCTCTCTAGCAGGTATCAGGAAGAAGGAACCTCAAAAGAATCAAGAGGTTCAAGAGCAAACCTCAGAAATCTAGAAACACTCATCAGGCGGTGTTTAGGTCATGCACTGGAGATGTAAGGTGACAAATTCATGCCACAAGTAGGAGTTCAGTCAGAGCTTTGCTTAATGCTGTCCCTTCAGTCATGCTTCAAAAGACTCCAGAGATTAATGTGATTTTCTCCACCTGCACAAAATGTTGAAGGCCTACAAGTAGTCAGTAGAGAAAGGTCTCTCTGTTGGTATAGGCACAGAAGACCTGGCTGAAGAGATTGTTTTCCTTTGTTTGGGGACTACTGGAAAGAAACTTGGCCATGATGGCTCTGGTTAATATAAAAACTGATCATTTTTGAAAGAAGCAAGGGTGCATATTAAGGTATCTATTTCTGGACACACAGAAATCTATAAATATGGAGGTAATTGTGGATACACAGCATGAAATAGCTTTCTTCTCAAAGTGAACCCTACTGAAATTCATCCTTTCACTGGCCTTGCATCCATGACTTCTCTGGTTAGCAGCAAAGAAACTTGATATGGGCTTGGAAAATATCACGGAGAGGACCAGCTGTTTAGTTGCCAGCATTCTGCCCTGAAGGCACTGAAATGATGTCAGAAATAACTGATTTCTCTGACAAAAATAAGGAAGAGCCAAAACATACCAGTAGAGTAGGCAAAGGCAAATGTTGGGGACAGAACTGAAAAGAAATCTAAACATTATTCACTGTAGGCTATTTACATTATAAATAGTAATCTTTTCAATGTTTTAGCGCAAAGAATAAATTGTTCAGTGGCTCATTGTACTTTTTTTTTTAATTGTAAGAACAGAGACACAAATATAACACAGCAGATTTACTCTTAGAACTCTGTGTTTAGTTGTTTCCTCACTGACCCTGAAGTTAAGGTTTCTAAAACTAGAAAATATCTTTTTTCCAGCAAACTCTATTATTAAATGGGGAAACTTGGATGGCTGTATGAGGTTTGTGCAAACAAATCATCTGTTTGTTTCATTGGTGGAAAAAAAAATCCAGACTTAGAAGCAGAGTGACCCCTTGTAAAGGAGGAACCTGGGCTCCAGGGTGTGCTTCAAACCTCTTAGCTATGTTCCAGCAAGTTGGCAAGACCTGAAGCATTTGAGAAAGACTCATCACTGGTGGATCTTTACAAGACTGGTCTTGGAGGCCTTACAAAATTCCCATCTCACCTCTCACTGGTTTTAATATTACCTTAGGAGCATATCTGATCCTGCAGTGACTCAAGTATAGCATGGATTGAGGGAGCTAGGACACCACCATTATTTGAGCCATGGAAATTGCTGCTTTCTTTCACTGAGCTCTCAAGGTATTTATGCAGATTTATGTTGAACTTTTATAGCTTGGAGCAAGTTGCTTGTTGTTCTACCTGCTGTGGCACTAGATCTCCAATAACTAATGTGAAAGCTTGCATCGGTAGAGAAGTCCATTACTACATTAATATAGATGAAGTTGCACCTTCGCTGCCAGGTAAGGGTTTGAATTCACAGATGTGAGGCTGAGCTCTCTAATCCTTTGCAGTGTTTGTGTGTTGATTTACTGTTGGGCTTAAGTCTGGAATGAGCCAGCTGGATGTTCAGGTGGACAAAACCACACCAGGGCAAGCATGACAAAGCTAGTACAGGTACAAACTAGCATTCTCTTCAGATCCAGCTTCATAAAATCCTCTTCCTTCACCCCACCAGACCTCAGCAGAGGAATCTAATCCTTCCTGCTTCCTTCCTTCAGCTGCCCAACAACTGGAGCATCCCCACAGAGTTGCTGAGCCCCATCTCTACCCTTCTGCACACTCCCAGCGGTGAGTCCCTCTGCCCTCATCTCAGTGCCCACTCCTGCCTCTCAATGCAACCCACATTGCACGCTAAGTCTGCCAGCGTTTCTGCTCAGCAAGGTATAATTCAGGAGCAGATAGCAAGATAATGCAGCAGATATTAAAGACAACCCCATTTTACACTGGAAGACAGTGGGAAACTAATTGTTCTTCACAGACCAGCCTGAATAAGAGCAGATAATTAACAGGTCACTCTGTTAGCAAAAAGCAGATGATAAACAACCTGTGCTACCCACACATTTCTTTTTTTAGGTCTTACTCATGATTAAGGTGGAGGCATATGTTTTACGGAAGAAAGCACAGATAGAAATCTATACTGGTAACAAAGAATACTGATTAATACTAAAGAGGTGCTATTACCTTTGAGGAACACATTGCCATGGTTGAACTGCTGCATCCAGTCAGGCATTCATATTTTAACATTCAGGAAAGTCGTGCAAATGATTCAAGGTGAGGAAAGCATGCCCTTCACTGAGGAGATAAAGGTATTTACTCCAGTAGTTCAACTGGTGGAGAGTTTAAGAGGAAAAATAATTTCCTTTAAGGAGGGACAAGGTGTCTGACGCTAGCAGGCACACAGCAGCATCACAAGGCTGAGAATTTGGAATCAGAGCCAGGAAAGCTGAATGTGGCATCGACATGCAAATCTTTTAGGAAATTAACTAACCACTTAAATTATTCACCCCATTCATTTGGGATCTTCAAGTTGAGATTGAATTAGGAGAAAAGGTCACTGGAAGTAATTGTTTTACATTGTGCTTGTGACCCTTCCAGCACACAGTTTAAACCTCACACAGCCCAAATCAATATCATTGAATCAAAGGCTGAATAATTACTTCAGTCCATATTTTTAAATTAATCTCAGCTATAAGCTAAATTCTTTGGACTAAAGACAGAACGAAATATTCCTGCATTGCCCTCAAAATGCTCAGGGTACTTTCTGCTGAGCATTAAGATAATGATTATAATGAATATTCATGTTTCAGAAATTTGTGTCTCCTGGGTGAGCTGAGCAGGACTTAAATTTCCCTTGGTACAAAATTGGGCAGACATATTTGTGTATCTGTGATTTGTTTTGGCTTGGTTTCATTGTCTGCAGATGGAGCCAGGGCAGAGAACAACGCAGGTCAGCGTGCGCCGAAGCAGACAGAGATCATACCTTCTTAGAGACTTTACTCACGTCTGTCTTCACAGCGTGCGTCAGGCTGGGATTCAGGAAGGAATCACAGGGATTGCTGCCACCTACCCTTTGCACCCTTTTTCTTTGCTCAGATCCTGCAGGTATCCCCCACCTACTCCTTTTCAGCAGCAGCTCTGGTTTTCCCCATGCCCATAGCACATTATAGGTACGCCTTTCAAGAAATGAAAAGCATCTGATTCTAAAGCAACTGAACTGGTAGGAAGCTCAAAATCATGGTGCATGGTAGGCAGATGCAAACTTGCTTTCTTTCAGACTAGCTGGACACAAGCAGGCCTTAATCCCAAATGTACGTGGCTTCCGCACTCGAATTAGCATAGCCTAAGCACATTGTCACACAGTCTGGTGTGGAGCTGGCTTGTATCCTGCCAACTCAAAAGTGATTTTGCATCTGCCTGAAACCTATATCCAGGTAGGATTTAATAACCAGCCTTTTCATAAAGTTCAAGGCCAGGGGAGACCATGACACTTATTCTGGCCTCCTTTCTATCACAGGTCCTGAAACAAGGATGCCAAGTTAGTAGATACATTTGACCTTCATCTTTCTGTGTTTCAGTTTCTCACCTGCAAAACAAGGCCAGTTAGGCATTGTGAAAATTAAATATATTCATATTTGGAAGGCAGAACACTGTATCAATGAGACTCACAGTAAAACCGAGGAGAAAGTTGATGGTTTTGAACCATGTGTTGTACATAAGGCAGGAGCATCACTCATTGGGGCGGGGGGAGGGGAGATAAATAATGAATAGTCTCTCTTTTAGGGAGTGCTGTTCAACCAAGGCCACAAATGAGGTAGAGCTCCTGCGAAAAGAAAAGCAAGATGTAATTGTCTAATTTCAAAACACAGACACATAATGGATGCCAGAATTAGATGACCAGGGCATCCTCCCCTTGTCTTTTTCCATTTGCAAATTTCCACCTAAAAGGGTGTTCTTTGAAAAGTAAGAGAAGGAGGGTGCTGTGTGCATGTGCTATTATACAAAGGCTATTGTTTGACTGGGTTTCTTCCCTTTCCCACAACTCTTGTGGCTGTGGGCATTACTCGCTTTTCTAGAATTGTTTTCAATCCTCTTGTGATTTTCAGGTCTGCTTCTACATCTCTTTCCTGTGCATATACAGAGGTGCATGGATTATTGGTCATAAAGACCAAAACCAGGGAACATGAGTTTGATTTGCCTGAAATGCTTGTTACAGATGATATTAAAGATCATCAGATCAACATCAACATTTAGTTAGACCAACATCAGTAACGTTGTTATTAGGTTTTGCAGCTATGTAAATGATTTACCCGATAGAGCTCATACTATCTTAAATAGCTATTCCTGTTGAATTTCAGTTACTTTTGGCAATTCTGTAACACTGCAAGAAAAACAAAGTCCATCCGTGTGGGCACCTCTATGGTGCCTAAACATTTAAACCTAGTAATTAATTAGTGTTTGCACATGACAGCAGTCTCCTTGTCATTTTGCCTAATCTCTGAGACACCACAGAAGGTCTTGGGCAGTGGTTCTGGTGCTCTTTCAGTTCTTCCTGTTGGGATTTTGGCACAAAACAGGGAGTAGAGCCAGTATCTCTAAGGACTTTGTTTTTCCTCCAAGACTCTTGCCTTGCCTGACTGGAACATATGTTACTAAACTGTGAGTGGGTTCCTAAAAGCATGTGTCATTTTTTCTTTAATTTATGCATATCCACAACACAGACGATTTTTACATAAAATACCTCCCTCTAGGCTACAGATTTGTTATTTAATGCCTAGGTGGGTTGACTCATGAGCAAAAACAATTGGATGCGTTTGCTTATTTAAAACATTTATGTCAGACGAGCTGCAATAGTTATACAGCTAACATATATAGTAATTTTTGTAGTAATTTGTAATTAATTTTCAAATAACATTCTTCTCTGTGAAGAAAAATATCTGAGTAAGTGACAACTAACTCGAAAAGAAATTTTGGATTTAATTCTATCCTTAGTCACTAGAGAACTTGGTACAGCTATAAATGCACCAAACATTCAGTATTTGAGGGTACAGCCTTGCATCACCTCAGATCAATCAATTACCAGCACCATCTTGCTTTTTTGACATTTTAAAAAACTTAAAACCTATAGACTAATGAGAATTCCACTGTTATTTAACTTAAGAAAGGTGATGCATAGCTACCATGGAAGTGAAACACACATGTCACAACAGAAGATACAGACAGGATGTGAAGATGAATATGTATATGCTGCTTAAATATATGCTGGGTATATATGTTGGTAGATGAAATGCACAAAGGTCCAAATTTTAATTTCCAGGTTGCAGGAAAGAATACTGCTATAAAAACCAATCAAAATATGCCATCAGTTCTTTAATGAACACAAGAAGAAAGATACTTTGATTTCCTGTCATTTCTGAGTAATAGCGCTGTGTCCAAAAGCAGTGGGCTTTAAGTCTTAATCATGCTTAGCGTGCACAGACTCACTGGAGGGCAGAGACATCTCCTCTCTGATACACAGAGGAGAATGTTCTTGTCATTAGGATGTTAACTGGGGACATGGGAATCCTGCATTTAATTCAATTCTCAATCACTATCTTCCTGTAAAGCATCTGACAAGTTACTAAGCACCAGTCTTATTACTCTCTTGAAACCAATAGAGAAAAACAACACTCTTCTGTCTTCAAGAGCTGTTGCCATGATAAATGTTTTTAAAGTTATGCGGTAATTTTGTAATAGATATTCCCTACAGTGACTTCAGACAAATCTGCTAACTATGAGGGTAGATGAACAACTGCAGGAGAACAATTCATAATAAATATACTTGCTCAGCCAGAGTTCACTTTAAAAATTCTGCCATAAAACCAAAAGTCTTCATAAAACTCATCCCTGAAATTTATCTTTATAAAGAAGATAGAAGACCTTCGCATAGTTCTTCAGACAACCAAAAAATGTTTAGTCCAAAAAGTGTGTTTCTTCCTTTCTATAGACAGAACTAAAACGGTCGGAGGCAGTAGTAATTTATTCTCATCTCCTTCATTTTCAATGACAAGTCTGATGCAACAGATACAGAACATTAAAAAAAAAAAGAGATACAGGTCTTTTTTCTTGAGTGTGCTTCAATGCCAGATTCTCACTTTTCTTATAAAATGAATATTTTCTCTCAAGTGCTCTTCAAATTCTTTTATTAACCAGAAGGTTTTTTCTGACTCTGTTGATTTCCAATGCAAAGTCATTTGGGATTTCTTCAATAACCCCAAAAGTAAGCTTCTATGTGATGGGTGACTTTCTTCCAAAATATAGCAATTCAGAGGTGGAAAAGATTAGAGACTGCTTAGTCTAGAAAAAGAAGATTCAGGGAAGTCAGAATAAGTCTTCAAAATAAGTTAATTGCTTATACAAA
Organism: Fregata magnificens; assembly: GCA_013389945.1. Taxonomy (NCBI): domain Eukaryota; kingdom Metazoa; phylum Chordata; class Aves; order Suliformes; family Fregatidae; genus Fregata; species Fregata magnificens. The sequence continues at coordinate 46,133 of WAAD01039262.1, forward strand.
AAGAAAATAATCATTTTTTTCTTTTTACCTACTGTAGCTAAAATAAGCATAAATGTCAGCTGACTTGGCACAATGTATCTAAGTCAGACTAAGGGGGAGGGCACATTTCAGACAAACACCCCTGAATTATTCAGACCTCCTGACTGTCATTTCATGGAGCACGCTTATACAAAGAATTCGGACCTTCATTTACCTCTTCTATGCAATGCAGCCATCCAATGGTAGGTTTTGGTCAGCCTGTGGAAGAAGCTGGACCTGCTGCTTGTGAAATCAGCTGCTGTCCCAAGAAACAGCCTCCTAAAAAGCAACATGAACTACTGGGTTAGGCCATCCTGTGCATCTTAATTCTGTGAGGACATGCACATTTTCAACCTTCTCTTGCAGCACTTCAGCATTTTCCCATGTCGCTTTAGCCATTTGCTAGTGTGACCTATAATGGTCTAGTTCTGGCTAGGTGCTGCTGCCCCATCTCATAGGTGCTGTGACAATAGCAAAATTTGAGGCATAGACCCAGTGAGCAGCAGAAGGTTCCAGTGATTTTATTACAGCATCTTCTGTTTGGCAGTGAGAACCCTAAAACTAATTTTAACACATCTTCAAACACACTTAAAGAGACAGTTTCTCTTATTTGTCATGTTTTTAGTAGCAGGTTACTGTCCTCCCACAGGACTCACCCAGCGCCTGGGAGAAGACTAATTGCTGATCAGGGAAGAGCTGATGCTAGAAAGTAGAGTGATGCTTCTGGAGACTGCCAGATTTTCCCTTAAATTGTGTGGTGGGTAGACCCTGGCTGGACACCAGGTGCCCACCAAAGCCGCTCTATCACTCCACCTCGTCAACTGGACAGGGGACAGAAAATATAACAAAAGGCTCATGGGTCGAGATAAGGACAGGGAGAGATCACTCAGCAGTTACTATCATGGGCAAAACAGACTCAACTTGGGGAAATTAGCTTAATTTATTAACAATCCAATCAGAGTAGGGTAATGAGAAATAAAACCAAGTCTTAAAACACCTTCCCCCCACACCTCCCTTCTTCCCAGGCTTAACTTCACTCCCGATTTTCTCTACCTCCTCCCCCCAAGTGGCACAGGGGGACGGGGAATGGGGTTTGCAGTCAGTTCATCACATGTTGTCTCTGCCGCTCCTTCCTCCTCAGGGGGAGGACTCCTCACACTCTTCCCCTGCTCCAGCGTGGGGGCCCTCCCACGGGAGACAGTCCTCCATGAACTTCTCCAACGTGGGTCCTTCCCACGGGCTACAGTTCTTCACAAACTGCTCCAGCGTGGGTCCCTTCCACGGGGTGCAGTCCTTCAGGAGCAGACGGCTCCAGCGTGGGTCCCCCGCGGGGTCACAAGTCCTGCCAGCAAACCTGCTCCAGTGTGGGCTCCTCTCTCCACGGGTCCGCAGGTCCTGCCAGGAACCTGCTCCAGCACGGGCTTCCCACGGGGTCACAGCCTCCTTCGGGCATCCGCCTGCTCTGGTGTGGGGTCCTCCACGGGCTGCAGGTGGATATCTGCTCCACCATGGACCTCCATGGGCTGCAGGGGGACAGCCTGCCTCACCATGGTCTTCACCATGGGCTGCAGAGGAATCCCTGCTCCGACGCCTGGAGCACCTCCTCCCCCTCCTTCTCCACTGACCTTGGTGTCTGCAGGGCTGCTCCTCTCACATATTCTCACTCCTCTCTCCAGCTGCAATTGTGCAGGTTTTCTGTTCCCCCTTCTTAAATATGTTATCCCAGAGACGCTGCCACCATCGCTGATGGGCTCAGCCTTGGTCAGCGGTGGGTCCGTCTTCGAGCTGGTTGGTGTTGGCTCTATCAGCCATAGGGGAAGCTTCTAGGAGCTTCTCACAGAAACCACCCCTGTAGCCCCCCGCTACCAAAACCTTGCCACGCAGATCCAATACAATCGCTGGGGAGCAACCGTTAGGGTTTACACAACATGGTTACCACTGAATTGACTGAATCCTAACCTGGAATCAAAGACTTGCTCTGCAAGGGAAGAATAACAAGAGGTGATTTGCATTTAAATCCTTGGGTCGCAATCTGTTTTACCTAATAATTTTTTTGTTTTTAATTTCAGAAGATTCTTAAGTGGCTAATTCATATTCTAATAGAAGTGGTTAGGTTTTTTTCTGCCTACAACCTTATTGATATTTGTGGGGGTTGCTCACAGTGAAGGAAAATGTCCAAGCAAGTCCCATTGCCTACTGGGAGGAGTTAAATGCTGAGAGAAATGTTACATAAGGAGATTTTGACATGACCATGACAGTGGTCAAACACTACAACAGGTACTGGGAGAACCTCCATCCTTGAAGATACTCAAAATGCAATGGGATAAGGCCCTGAGGTACCAGCTGTAAATTTCAAGTTCACCCTGCTTTGAGCAGGTTGGACTAGAGTGCTCCAGAGGTCCCTCCCGCCCAAAATTATGCAATAATGCAGTATGAAGTTGAGCACACCTGGCCTCCAAGACAAGCTTTGTGCCAACTACCCATTGAGAAGGTCCTTAAATTGCCTGAAGCGCTGGTGAGCGGCTGTTTGTAATGCCAGCGTGGCAGGAGAGCAGAAAATGGAGAGTGATGGACGTGCACAGCCCAGATGTTAGAAAAGCTTTCCCAAAATGCTGTGGGACAGGACGGTTGTCATCACCTGCTCACTTTTGCAGCTCCCCCCTAGGCACGGAAGTATGATAGGAAGAATTTCTGCTGTGGGAGGGCACACAGAGCCAAAACACATTAATCAAACCTCTAGAAAGCACATTTTATCCAAGCACCTTGTCATCTTCATGCTTCGTTGCCCCAAGCCTGTTGTTAATATGTCACCTCTAGAATCCCATTAAAAATCAACCTCTTCAGGTCCTGGGCTGGGTCTCTTCAGAGCTATACGTAGCATCAAGCACCCTTTGGAAAGCTATATAAATATCCCTATCAGAGCCTGAATGAAAAGTTAATAAATTGAATACATTGTCCTCTGTGTAACAGAAGGGGACTAAATGCAGCATCCATTTAAGGCAAATCATGATGAGTGATCTGCAAATATGCAACATTAAACATAGTCGTATTTTAAATAGCAAGAATCACTTTCACAGGACTAGAGAGGTCATAAACCATTTATGTTTGTATTCCAGGAGCCCTTACAAAGCTTTGTTTTGAAAGCTTTATATTAACTTATAAAATCAGCTCAGAAAAAGACATTGTTTTGTCATTGTCCCTACAATGGTGGCACCTACTTGTCTGCCTCTGTGCCTTGTTTATAGTGAGAAACAAAGGTCCTACGTGCTTTCTACTTACTCTTCTTGCAGGCAGGGTTTGGGGTGCAGACCTGCCAAATGGGCTTGACAAGAGCTTTAAAAAAAGTAAAAAGCTCTGGAAAAAAAAAACCCAGGAATTTCCGTCTGACAAAGTCCTTACCCTGCTCCCAATTCCCTCTCGTCTCTGATGCCTTGCCTTGAATCCCACAAGTGAAAGCTTCTCAAGGGCCGTTCGATGTCAGCAAATTCTGGATAGCTGCAGAAGGATTATTCAGTGACTCTGAGCTTGCACATCTTTGGGGTTTTTTTAAATCCAGGTGTACTGAAAAAAGCAGCTGACACACAGCTGTGCAGCTGGCTATTTGTGATTACTGGCAATGTTGTTTGGTCCTGGTTTCTCAAAACTTTAACCAACAGCAGGCTTTGCATCTTACCTATGGATGACTTTTAATTGATTCATGTGCTTCTCTGTCACCATAGCAAATTTTAAAGCCAAGGTCAAAACTATCTTATTATCATTATGCTCAGTCTCCAGTATCTTCCAAGTGCTCAGAGTTGTCATGGGAGAGAAGAGCTAAAACGTTCTTTTAAAAAGTTCGTAAAATTGCTTAAGAAAACAAACACCAAGATTTATTCTTCATATCACAAAATATTTCTTTTTATCCACTGGTGTCCTGGATGACAGGAAGATGTTCCTGGAGGAGACGTTGTCCTCACTGGGCACAGCTTGTGGGAACCTTTTTGACCTTGCTATACTCAAATCCCTTCTAGCCAAGGTCAAAGCACGCAAATCCACTAATTTTTTGCTTTCTCCTCTGTAGCATACAGCTTTAAAAATTTCATTAGTTCTATCTCCTTTGTAGCTTTCCCTTCTGGAAATAATATTTAAAAACCCTAATCCCCTTTCAGCTTTCCATTTTATCGACTGTATTAGTCTATTAGTTCATAACCAAAAGTGTTGCTCTAGTTGGCATTAGGGCTTGATGCACATGTCTCCAGTAAGGCTGACATCAAGCCCAAGGGAGGGTTTAATGATGACCCAGCCTGGGGCAGATGAGGGGACATGTGGATGCTTTCTGCACTGGAATGAGGTCCCTAAGCTGGCAGCCCTGGGACAAAGATGCTGCCAGTGTCAGCATTTCCGAAGTGTCAGCCCTTGGAGCTGGCAGATCAAATTACTGAGACAGATTTGGAAAGTCCTATATCAACAGGGAAACCCTTTGCAATATCACTGGCAAAAATATCTCCCACTCAGCACTGAGCTTGGCACTGGCCAAAAGGAATCGTTCCCAAGGTCCAGAGGAAATCGAGCAAATTTTCTGATAACAAAAAATATACATGCAAGCAACTCAGGTTTGTTGATTCTGGAATATCACACCTGAAACCTCTTAGTTTCAAATGGACATCATTACAGTCTCCTTTTTTCCTTTTCTTCTTTCTTTTTTTTTTTTTAGTTGAGGAACTTTATATTTGAATGAATTTGGATTTGGTAGATGACTTTAGGCTTGGGAACTGGATATTTACAGCATTTAAATCTCTGGGTCCAGCATGCCAGATTGATTGTCACAGAAATGGGGACCTTCCCCTTCCCAAACCAGTTCAGCTGGCAAGATGTGGCACTGAGGAAAGACAAGCCTGAAGCAAAGGAACCTTTTTCATAGTGAGGCTAAAAGTCATCACTCAGCACTGGAGCAAATAGTGGCATTTTAATAGGATCTTATATTGGTATCAGAGTTTCAAATGAAGCTGGGCTGAGGCTGGAAGGAAGGAGGCTGGACGACAGACAGAAGGCAAACCAGCTGGATTATTTTGGGTGCAACCTCAGAGCAGGGACTCCATTATTTCCAAGAAAATTCCCTGGAAAATTTGAAGTACTCCTGGGTTTTATCCTATGCAAATTTTTAAGAGCAAAAATTATCCATGAAATAGAAAGTTTGCCTTCAGCTCCTGGTTCAGACACACAGTCCATGAAAGGCTGCACGGTTTTACAAAAAGAAGAACATGGTCATCCTGTTCACATACACGGGGACATCAGCTCCATGCCCCCAAGACATTCACCTTAACTACGGACCTCTTTTGCAATCTAATGCAGCTATAGGTTGTAGTTCAGAGCTTGCTGCTCTGATAGCAGAAACCTGTCTATAGAGATGTAGACTCTGAAGTGCAATGTGTAATCATTCATGTTACCTGGTCAGCCTGCTCCACATCAGGCACTTTGATGTGAGGGAAGGGGAATGTTTCACAGCCCCAGAGACTCTTCTCTTTGCCCTGTGATTGCTGCAGCATCGGAAGAGCTGAAGATCATGAAGCCTTCTGGTTTATGGATGAGCAGATCTGCAGCCAGGACACATCTGTTTAAGCTACTGAATGCTCTTAAGATCAGAAAGGAGGCAATATTAGTACTACATTAAAGGAAAACCTCTGGTTACTGACATGTTAGCAGGGCATTAAAGTTCCCCAAAGCTACACAGAGATACCTCTCACTGATGGACACATGCTACTAATGCACTCTGGGGAGGATTACAGTACCATTTCTTACGTTGTGTCTATACCCAGGATGAGGGAAAATATATTCAATGGACAGAAAGGAGCCTTTTTTTTTTTTTTTTTTTTTTTGAGCTGAGATTGCTGCATGTCTTTGAGCCAGGTCCACCTGATCCACACAGAGAGTCTCCATGGTAGGACAGTGTACTGGGAAAAGTGCAAAGGTTCTTACTGACCTTTTCCAGCCTTCCTTTTCCCCATCTTTTAATCTCAGGCTCCAAATATCTTCCCATCCTCCCCTTTCGCCCTTAGATACACACCTTCTTCTGTATTTGACTACTACAGATATTTTTTTCAATCTTCTCTTGCTTAGAATAAAATGCTTCAGTTCTTTCAGTCTTTCCTCATTGGGCATGTTTTTTCAGGAACTACTCTATATCTTACAAAAGTAATTTTCTCAAAGATAAGGGGTTCTAAATGTGTATTTTCTCTGTAGACACCTAGGTAGCAACACAGAGCATAACCTGTTAATATCTCCTTCCTTTCAGAAACTGTTCTGTATAATTAGTGGTTCACCAGAGACCTTCCTAAGCCAGACATCCATCTAAGGAAAAATTGCTTATGATTGCTATGGCATGAAAACCCAGAAAGCCACAGAAACAAAGAAAATTTCTGGGTTAATAATGTTTCTCAGAAGACCAAGCTTAGCTCTATTCTCTGAAACCACCGAAAAGAACTAAATTAAGCCTGAAAACTGAAGGGAGTGTGTCTGGAAGTGACTGGAGGAGGAAAGGAATAGGTAGTGCCAATGGGTTGGTCAATGGATGGTTTTATGAAGAGCTACCACCTCTTAAATCCCAGTATATGCTCTTCTCATTTAACCTTCACAGTTCTAGAAGTGTACTGTTATTTCTCATCTTTACACACAGCTGGGTACTGAACATTATTTTGGTGAGCCTGACATGGTTCTACCGGACTTGATTTGCAAAGGAGTTTCATGACTCCATGAGGGACTTGGCTTGAAATGCAGAAAAGACCCCAGAAGGGCAACAGCACTGCTTACTACTCTCTAGTGTTGCTTTACCAACTTTCCCCTGTGTTCTTTTTCCAACTGAAAAGAGGCTAATAGGTCTGTCTTTTTTATGTGTATTCTTTGCACTCACTTAAGGAAGGAAATATTGTCAGCTATAGCTTATCAGCTTTTTCTCCACTGCCTACTTCTCAGACTGGTTCTTATTTCTTACCTCATTAACCTTTAACCTTGAGATAAAAGGGCTTATTGATTTATTTGTTTATTCATTTACAGGAGGTGAAAGATTTTTGAACCTGGTTTTGTAATCTCTGTGGTGAAAAAAGAAAGATTAGTATTAGCATCTTTATAAAAATCAGGTGATCTTCACAATTAAAAGACTCAGATTAGCAGCATTTCTCTACAGTGGAAAAGTGTCAGACTGCTGACCCATCCAGAGACCTGACAATGAGTCACACTGTCTCAACGGGCAGAAGTCACAGAAAGTGGTATTGATTGACTTCAGTCATGATGCATAATGCATTAGTAAGAGCATCATTAACATGCATTTGCCCTGGACAGCACATCAGTTATTGCAGCAAGTGCTCATGGAAGCTTAGATTTTGTTATTTCAGAGCCTGAGGGTAGTTTAAGCCCATATGTGCTCCTTCCCATTTGCAAAAGGGCTAAGGACATGGCCACAAGCATTTGCTGTGGCCCAAATGAGGACAAGTGATCCATTAAACTGAAGAAATTTGAATGCTCATGGCCATAAATACATGAAGTTAGGCTGGAAGAAAAGCAACAGTTTTGAATTTTTTTATGTAGCCCAAACTTACTCTGGCTTGACGAAGTGGAGTTAGATGATTGCTGGGATGTCCATAGAGACATATAACTCTTTTTTTGCACTCATTTCAGGCAGAGAGCTGGAGTAACTCTCCCATGTTACTCCATTTTGTCAAGCCAGAGTAAGTTTCCTTACTGAAGAAGTCTGTAACAAAAGGAGTCAGAGTCCACTACTGCAGCCCAGATTTAGGTACTGAATGGAGAGGTACATGAGTTTATTTACATTAGGCTTCCTTGTACAATCACTGGAGGATGTCAGGCATCTCCAGAAACTTAGATCTTAGAAGGGCTAAATCAATCACCTGCCAGAGGGGTATTCAGTAGAGAGAAAAAAAGGAGACCAGCTTCCAAATTTAAGCATCTGGTTTTGGATTTGGAAATATGCAGGTGGAAAATGTGTTTCTTTCCTTGTTGGTTTGTGTGCTGGTTTTGGCTGGGATAGAGTTAATTCTCTTTATGGTGGCTGGTATGGGGCTATGTTTTGCCAGAGTAACTCATCACTCTATCGAGTTTCATAAATCCCTGCAGATAATTGAGGTAGTTAAAGCTGGGGGCTGCAGCAAGAAGACAAAGGTCTGGATGCTGGGAATAAAAGAGAACAGAGTACTCAAAGCAGGGTATGAGTGAAGATATTCAGGTCTTAATTGCCTTTAAACTGAGAAGTACAAAGCATGAAAGTAATAAGAATCTCCTCACTTTACAACAACCTTCTAGTTATCCTGATTTTCCCTGATTTTCCCCAAAGAATGAGCAGAAGCGATCAAACAGACTTCTTCAAGACAACGCGTAGATGCGATACAGAACCTTCTATTTCACCAGCAGTTTTCCAGCACACAGTCTCAGAGTTGCAGCGCCACTGGTTAGGTAAGTCTGAGCCCAGCAAAGAAACCTCTTGGTACTTGGGCAAGTAATAAAACAGAGACAGCGGCTTACATAAAAGTAAGTCAGTAAATATAATTGGCTTGAATAGTATTTATTAAAAGACCTCTTTATTCATCTTTGAGCCAAATTCCGATCCGGTTCCAGCGGTAAACTCAAAGTCTCACAGATTTATATGTAAAGCATATTGATTTTAATACTGCTAGAGAGACTTCAAGGAGACAGAGAAGCAGTATTGCCTACACAGGCAAACTCAGACTCGTGCCTCAGAGACTTTGTATTTGTCATCACAAATACTTCATTTTCTTCTTTCAAATCCATACTCAACATTACTGCAATGACAGTGTTAATGTTTCACATTCCTGCTGTGCTGGTTTTTGGCTGGGATAGAGTTAATTTTTTTTTCATACTAGCTAGTATGGGGCTGTGTTTCGGATTTGTGCTGAAAACGGTGTTGATAATACAGAGTTGTTTTCATCACTGCTGAGCAGTGCTTACACAGGGTCAAGGTCTTTTCTGCCCCTCACCCCACCCCACCAGCGAGCAGGCTGGGGGTGCACAAGGAGTTGGGAGGGGACACGGCTGGGACAGCTGACCCCAACTGACCAAAGGGATATTCCATACCATATGACATCATGCTCAGCATATAAAGCTGGGGGAAGAAGAAGGAAGGTGGGGACGTTCAGAGTGATGACGTTTGTCTTCCCAAGTCACTGTTATGCATGATGGAGCCCTGCTTTCCTGGAGATGGCTGAACACCTGCCTGCTGATGGGAAGGAGTGAATGAATCCTTGTTTTGCTTCGCTTGTGTGCGCAGCTTTTGCTTTGCCTATCAAACTGTCTTTATCTCAATCCACGAGTTTTCTCACTTTTACCCTTCTGATTCTCTCCCTTATCCCACTGGGGCGGAGTGAGCAAGCAGCTGTGTGGGGCTTAGTTGCCGGCTGGGGTTAAACTGTGACACTTGCTCAGGAAACTACATTAAAATGTACAACTTTCACACCAACAAGCCTTTTCAACCTCTAGTACATAATACATGAAAAATAGGAAATACAGTCTTGTGTCACTTTTTAACAGTTCAGAGTTTATGTGCTGGAAGAATTCCCTGAGTTTTCAAGCAATTTCAATAGCCTGCAATCTGTTCCAAATGCCCATCGGTGAAGGCTGTGCTTTAAATAGGATACAAAAGTAATGAAGCAACAATACTGAATTTATGCTCTGCCATGCTAAGGTGAAACCTAACTTCACACAGCGTTGCTGACTTAGCCCACAGTAACAGCAAAAGTAAATTAAAACAGGTTTAAACTTCTTTTTAAACTTGGACATTCTTTTGGGATAAGAAAGCAGCCTGTGGCAATTTTATGATCCGGTTCACTCATTTTCTTAACCCAAAATTTGTAAATCACTTTATTTTACAAGTTGTAACTTCTGATTTTTTTTCAACCATATGAGAGGTTTGTGCAGAAAAGGCTGCAAAGGATATAAAAGCAAAGGACAGGTCTTTGCATAAAAGTGAAACTTTATTCCCAAGAAAAGTAAGCATTAAATCACATTTGCAAGAAGCATATGGAATAGAGTAGAGTTTTTCATTCCTTGTGCACAATCAGTATGACTTTAGTCTTGTGTCTCCATGGTCTTGTACAAAACCTTTCAACAAGATACATTCAAATGAAGATAGCAACAGAAAGACTGATCTCAATCGTAAAATGCAGAAAAGAAGCAGAGTTTAATTCTGCTCTCTCTCACTTAATGAACAGGAGATTTCCACAGCTACCGTGTGCCCTCATGATCATCCAAAAACTCCCCTGAATGAAGAGACAATTAAGACAACTGATGAGTGCTGCAGTATGTGATGTTCTTAGAATAACTGGGGCAGAGATCTAGAGAAGGTCCATGCACATCTTCCATGCAGGTGAAATCAGGAACTATATTCTTTGGATACACCTGAGACCCATTTGTAGCAATCTGATGCTGCAGCTGCCAATGGGAAGTTTCCCCCTGCCCTGCTGATTTTCTTAAAAAGCAGCAAATGGATGTTCAGGTAATACCCACTGACCCAGCTGTGGGACAGTGCATTGGCAGGTGCAGAAGGGGCTACCAAGACACTGCTATTGGATCCCTCCAGAGAAGGGATAGGGCCTGTTAAACACACATATATCTGCAGTGTGACACCAAACCAGCAGCCATCATGAATCTGGTCACCAGGCATGAATATGTCAGCCTGCTCTGTGAAGACATACCTCACAGGAGACCACCAGTACAAACGATAGAGCCAGGGAGGAGGCTGCTGCAGTATACTTTCAGGAGTCCTGCATTGCTCCACGCACAGAACATCTGCTCCTCTCTTTTCTTAAAAGAGGACAGTCATATAGAACTTTTTCACTGCAGACAGGACCTCCATACCGGAGCCATGAATTCAATACCGGAGCAATAAACTGATAGATTTGCTACAAGTCTTTAAATCTGTTCAAAATATCTTAAATTCCAGTCAATCCTCAATCCCATCGATCCTAAACCAGAAACAAGATCCTATCCCTGTGGATCAACAATTTGTCTTTGTGATTCTGCCTAAATCTATGCTCTTAACAGCTTCCTTACCCACAAAAGACTGTGGACCTGGCCATGATCTATGCTGTCACGAAGCAATGTGTTGGGGGGTCTTTTTCAGGCATGCATTGCTCATACGGACATTACAGTGAGCTTATGTGACAGACAGAATAGATGTTGACAGATGACAACGTGAGATCTTTAAAGCCTGTCAGTGAGTTATGTATTTTACCAGTCATTTTCTACTCTGAAGGATGTTCTGTGTGTCTGTCTCTACTTATAGCAAAACTGTACAGATTGTGTCAAAACTGCCCACTATTATCCAAGTTGTACCAGCTACGGCTGACAAAACACGCACATCTCCTAATTAAGAACATTTTAAAACTGACTTATTTAAATTAAGAAAACCTCCCAACCTTCACTTTTTGACAACTTACTCTGAGATTTTTGTAGCAGGAGGAGAAGGAAAGCAAGAATATTTTAGATTCCTTTCCTCATTTCTTAACTCTATAGAGCACTAAAATAAGTCGCAATGTGCAAACAAAATGTCAGAAAGAAAGCCTTTGGCTTGACAGATTTCAGGGTACAGCGTAAAATAAAATTGTGTTGTTTTGAAGATCTGAAGTACAGAATGTAACATGCTTTAAATACTTTGTTATTTTAAAGATCTCCAAACGTTTGGACCTCCAGGTGATAGCTTAATTCATTCATCCATTTAAGTTAATGGCATGTTTCTCTTGCTGAGTTCTTGTGTAAGTGAGCAGGACGCACCTTTGCTCACGATACAGGAGGACCTTCTAGCTTGACTTTCCGAAAGCGCAGTGCGTGCTGGGAATAACGCGAATACAGGGAGCAATTCCATCTGGCTTCCTCTTCTAAATACTGCGGTTCACTTCCAGTTTGTGGTTACAAATGTACTTTGCGAGGTAGGCACTTTTTCAAGCACTTGCAATTTTGTTTTCCAACCCCAGTTTGGAAGTCCTCATTTCCAATCAGCTCCAAATTGATGATGAAAAAGGACCAAACTCTGCACCTAAGAGGACCTCAACTCAATCCCAGATTACTTGTGTGTATTCTAATTCTCCAAGGCCATGTCAAATTTGTTGGCCAAAACATAAAATGAGTGAAAAAGGATCTCTGCAGAGAACCTAAATGCAGGTTTCATGTGTAAGAACTGATGAGAGGGCAAGGAAGGGAAGAGGCTGTTACTCACCTCAAAAACCAAAATGGATTTAAAGATTCTATTGAACACCAGAAATGTTATTACAAACAGATTAAAATTATTTCACAGTGTCACTTCCAAGTCAGTTGTAAGAGAGACACAAAAATAACAAAACTCATACCTGAGAATAACTCGCCTTTTCCAAGGCGGCAGAGGAGATGATACTAAATTGACATATTCTAAATGGCAACTTAATGAAAGAGCTGGAGTTGGATAGTAGAGCTCAACTCCTGCCTCACCCATGGGCAAGAAACCCCCAGAGTGCAGAGTCAGGCAGTGCCTTGCCTTGTTGCAAGGCTCTGGGACAGGCTACGCCTGGAGATGTCAACAACCATACCCAGAATTTGCTGCACCCTTGTGTTCTCGGACCAGTCTTTTCTGTCATTTGTGAACTCTTTGCAGTCAATGAAGTTTTCTTTAGTTTATGAGTTGAGCTGAGTTGAAAATAGTCAGCAGTGACAGCATGACTGACTGACTAAAGCCACCTTCCCAGCAGTGTCTCAAATAGTATGCCAATGAATGCTGGTACTGGATCACCCTCCATTTCCACACTGTTATTCCTTTTTTTTACTTTTCACTTTTGAGCATTGTGATGGAAGCACAAGGGATTGACCGGGATGAGCAGCTAATGAGTGCAAATGTTTTAGATCCGACACTGGACGTATGAAAGGACAAAGGAAATTCCTCTTGCTCCAAAGTAGGTATTCACACGTGAGACAGTCTTTCCAGGCTCCCTTTGTTGACAGGAAAGGGAAAGGATTGCTTTTTGGGCTCACTTTCTGCAATATATTGACCAGCCAAAACCCCTTCCCAAACTGTATGTTTATCTCATAAGCTCTTAGGAATTGCACACTTCCCACCTGGAGAAATTTGTGAAAAAGCCATGAATACAGGGTTTCAATCTCAGCACACAACACTGCAATAGGGTGACGATAGGAACCTGAAACACCACACACCTCTTTCCAGGGTGCTTTATAACCTCTAGAAAAAAGCTTTAAAACCTCTAATCTAGTAACTCAGCATCGGTGGTTTGGTTGCAGGTGGGGTAGCTTACGATTGGACTGGTCTGGTACTGACGGGCATTGCCACACTTAATGCTCTTGTTTGTCATAAACCTGAAAACATCTTTATAGGAGACAGTGTGATCATCAGGTCAGCTGCTACTCACAAACATACTGTATATTAAAGATTCACAAAAAAAGTGACACCTAGTTCCAATGATGCAATAAATTGATTCCACAATTTAGTTTAACCTGAAATCTCTCTTTCAGGGACTTTCTGAACATATCTTTCTCTTTCTTGGGCAATCTGCACTGATTAAGCCTCCTTACAACAGAATGGCGTGACATTTCTCAACAGTTCAGCCTACCTGCTCGGGAGGAAACCCAACATTGCAACAGAGTTCCCGGACTTACAGAGTTCACAGGATGAGCCCTCATTGGTGTTAATTATGCCAGACTGAACCAAGTAGAACTGAATTTCATGACACTTAAAGACCAAATCTAGGCCCTGCTCAGTGTTAAAGCTGCATTAGTATCTTTGATCAAGTGGGTTTTTTACCTACCTTTCACAGAGGTCACCACACTTCTAAGTATAAAGCACCAACCACATGAGTATCAACACATGGATTACTGCAGCTCTGTAAAGCTCAAAACAACATTTTTAAAACAGTCACTGAAACTACCTTGTGTCAGAACTTACACTGCAGTTTATAGTTACATCATTTTTCATATCAGTATAAAAACATCAAAATCACACAAGGTTAAAACAATCTGATCAAAGAGGCCGAAGGAAGGAGTTTTCCTGGACAGCCCCTGCATCACAGATGCTTTGGAACTTAGTGACTTGCAAAGGATAAGGTAAATGTCTATTTTAAGTGGCTGAGCAATGTGGGATTTTTCATGGGCGAATAGCACAACTGTGAACTGACAGACTCCCTGTAAATTTTAGACTGCCCTTTTTTGGTAGAGAGACACATCTATATTTGGGTCATCCAAATATTTCCTATCTTGTGCAAAGTGGTTTTGGGGCTTATATACCCCTGGCTGTTGCAGAGGCCATCTGCCAAAGGGAGAAGCAATGCACTTTCCTCCAACTTCAAAAGCTAATTCAAATAGCGATGCAGCAGCAAACCAATGGAACATAACATGATGGACTCATCCAAAGATTTTCCTTCAAGAAAATGGTATTAATTTCAAAATTCCCAGTTGAAAAGACCTCAAATTAGATTTCTGGTTAAGGTTTTCCGTCCTGAAGGAGATTAATATGGGCTTCAAACAGGCACTCAGCAGAAACAGATTTAGAATGAAAATCTCCAGGCTTCAGTCCATTGTCTTCCAGAACTCATTTCAGCAAGAGAGAAAACGTCAGTTTGAAATGATTTGCCGAAAGGCAGTTTTCCAACTTCAGGCCTGTTAGCATCTCACTGGCTTCTACGGGTTCATTTTTCAGCCCTTAAATACATGGAAATCCAAGTACAGAGCACATGAAACAGATAGGCGGTATAGTAAACTGTTACTGTGAATAAAAGTAAAGCTCGAAGAAATATTTAAATTTTAAAAAATACAAAAGTCAAAGTGTCCCGTGATACGCAAGCAGAATTAGGAATGAGTATTGCTTAGTGACGAGAAAAGCTATTTTTTAAAGAAAATATTCCCGTTGAGTGTATATTTTTGTGATAACCATATTACACTGATTAAAGTAAAACTGTTAAAGCCTAAACTGAATATTTTCTGAAAGTACATGATCAATAATGCTTTTTCATTGTATTTTCTGGGCTCTTGATCTGTAAAAATTGGATACGTCTAACAAGGAAATAATCTAAGAACAACAAAGTTAAAGGAAGTTGATTTGCAAGAAGGTAAAAGCGTGGGGAAAAAGCCTATAAAAATTGAATACCCTTTTGATCACATTTTGACCTGGGAATTAGTATTAAAGCAATTCAGAAGCCTTGACGAAAACCACTTTGAAATCTAGGTGAAGAAATTTTCCATTTCTGAGATGGATCAGAGTTCATCTCAATTAAAACAAGTGAAAGCACGACTTCATAAAAAAAAACCTGCCTCGGTCAAAGGCTGGCACCTTGCTTTCATCATTTTCTCTCATTGTTTTGAATACTGTATTGAGTGAACCTGATGTTTGGAAAGAGTGAGAATAGGTGTGGGACACTGAGACTCTTTCTGTAAAACGCAGTGATTTCTTGTCACAGACCAAGTGCTAGTAGAACACCAAATACTGCTATTTCACCATATCTGCAACACAATTTATCCGATTCCCTGAAGGTGGCAAGCGTTACTGTCTGACCTGGCAAATTACAAAACCACTTTCTTCATTATCATTCTTTCTTCATATCTTAATAATCAAGAAACTGCAAAATTAATTTTATGTAGTCTCGAATACTTTGAGAGGAACAAAAGGTATTTCATTTCACATACTTAAGGCATTCATTACTTGAGGAGTAGTATCTCCAGTCCTCCTTGCCCTGCTGTTTTCAGGTGAAGATGCAATGTCAAGCTTTTCTCCAGTTTTATTTTATTTATTTATTTTTTATTCTAAGAATTAAGTAGGCAATCTATTTTGGAGCTCATAGTGTGTTGCTCGCTAATTGCGTGAGCGTACTGATTTTGAGCAGTTCTCAGTATTGCATAAGCTGATGATTTTAACACTCCTATTACAACCACTGAAAGTTGATAAAGTATTTTAGTTGTTATTCTAGACAGTTGATTTAGTTTTGTCTGAAGAGAAAGAACATGACCTTAAGTGCAGAAATTAATTGTTTAATGGATTTTATCCTACCCGTGTAATACCAAGCCATAAGTAGTTATGAAAATATCTTCTTGAAGTATGGAATCCTGATACTTGGAGCTGGAGGTATTTCAAATGTTCAAAATGTCAAACATGGTTTTTCTTCTCCTTTGCACCCTGAAGCACAGCTGCCAGGCTCACAGAGACAAATATTTCCTGCTGGTTTTGCGTATCTCTTTTTCAGGCGCTGATCCGTACTAGGACTGCTAATTAAACTGTGAAGGTTCTTCACAACTGCTACTAACAAGCATGTGAAGGAGGAGATGTTTACATGACAATTTGCCTTGTGAACTGCAAAAAAGAATTACAGCTTCTCTATTTCAGTTGTTCCTGAATTAGCTAAGCAACTGGTCTTGTCAACTGAGCCTCTCACTTTTGAGGTACATAGAAGCAAGAACAGCTGCTCCTTGGGTAATGAATATAGGCAGTCTGAATTTTTCCTTCATTGCAACCTCCCTGCTAGGAGCTACACGCAGGATTTTTAGGAAGGTGAATGCTGCCTGACCTGATGTTGTCCTGTCCCTACTAGCTATCATGGATAGAGTTGACAGTCCCAGCCATTATTAACATATATACTGCACACAGCAGGCCCGCATAGGTTTTGTCACCTCAGAGTGACATAACTTGGGAACTAGTGATCAAAATCCTGCTGCTTCTTCTTAATCAGAAAATGTTTTATTTTCTTAATGCATTCCAAATACATTATTCAGAGGTCCTGAGAAAAAAATTAGTACTTTCCTACAGTGAATAAAATTGATTAATTTTTTCCCCCACAGTTTTATAGTTCCTTCCATGGGCATATGGGGGAAAACATCTCAGGAGGGATTGGATTATGGATTTCCTGGGGGTCAGGGGCATGCTAAACAGTATGGTAGTTCCTAAGGACCAAATAGGTCCAAAGTCTCACTGTGGTAGGCACAATCCTTATTGCAAAGAGATGATATCTAAGTAAAGATGACATAGAGATAAAAGAAAGGATAGAAATTGCAAGTAGAATAAACGGTGCAATGACAGCAGATTTCACATTAGTTGGATGAGTCTGTTTAGGAAGTGAGAGGACATTGAAGGCAAGGGTGTGCTCAGACAGAGCTGAAGCCGCAGACGAGCTCCGTAAGCACACCACTGCCTGTACTGATTTTCCAGTCAAGGGTTTGGTTTTCAGTGCTGAAGGATATCTTACACTGAGAAGCCGAGACAATGAGGGGTTTGACAGAAGCCAGGGGTGTATCTGGCTTGAGATGGCAAGCAGCTGTCCAAAGCTATGTTCATATTGGTCTGAGCTGTAACATCTGAATTGCTTTGTCAGCCATCATACCGATTTACATTTACAAGGTAGGTTTTTAGCTTAGGGACTTCATATTGAATTGGTTTAATGTCAGTTTGGATCATTCTTTCTCATTATGTTCTCTTTCACAGTGCCAATATTAACTGATGGTGTCAGCCACGGATAATTGATCTCTGCTCTTTAAACTTCAGCTAGGTTGCTCCAGATTGCAGTGGTGAAATCTTGCAAAGTATGTGTTACCTGAGAGAGCTGGGAAGAAGGATTTAGAGGAGGCAGTACCAGATCATGAAAATGGCGAGACATTAGCTGCTGTAAAAATGTCTGGAGGTTTCTGCAGCAGATTACATATGTCTTTGGATCCTGTAAGATTGAATTCAGAGTCTAGATTTAGAAACTGAGTTCCTTGTTGAGAGTGCTTTCAGAATCACTGACTCACAAACACAGGTAGACACAAGCTCAAATTACAAGCTTAGAGCTTCTAAATCTTGCTGAAAAACTTTAACATGAAAAAGACTCTGTTCCTAATATTCCTCACAAAACCCCATCATTCAGCATGCTAAACATGCAGTCTCTAAGGGGAACTGGGTTGCAACTCTGTTATCGAAATTTGCAATATACCACAGTAAATGCTGTATGACAGAGTAGCTTAAAGCAGGAAAGGCAAGCATGGTAAATGCTTCAGAAGAGCATTTACAGACTCCTCTGTGGTCACAGGCAATTGCCAGTTTATACTCCCTTGCTACCAGAGATTCATGTGATCATAATTGCTGGTTTTCAAGATCTGAGAATGCCATACATGTCCCTAATTTGCCCAGTGTCCGCATCCTATAATTATATTAATAGAAAAGCCTATTTTTTCAGTGTCATAATGAGGACCTGCAGACTGCAGTGGCAGGTTTCTTCTGAAATGTAAGATACATGGGATGGTTTCATGTAAAAAACCGATTTTGTAGAAGTCTAGAATATATGCAGTGGAGACAGTTGACCCCTCTTCCTGCCCAGCAACATAGATGGAGCATTCTTTTGTGTGATTAGTGATTATAATCTAATAAAAGTGCCAGAAATTATGATGGTTTTCATTTATAAACCTATTTTTGTTTTATTTTAAATTAACTGAATGGTACTTTAAACATGCAAGCAAACAATGTGTTTGTGTCTAATCTGTTATCATCATACAATGATCATTGAGAAGTTACTGACAGCAGAGAAAGAGCTCAGCATCACGAATTTCTGCTTAAATAATGAGAAAAAAAAAAAAAAAAAAGGAAAGGTATCCAGATGGAGTTAATCTGGTCTAACCTTTAATTTTTGTCTTTCCAGACAGTCATACATGAGCTAGTCACCCAAGGCTCTGTTAAAAATTAAAGGAGAGAACTAGGCAATTTTAAATCATGAATCATCAGACCTTCTTTACACACCTGCATCATGAGCTGACTCATCCACCAGACTCATTTGAGCATATTCACTTGATTCCCACCAGCTACTAAGGGATCCTACAGTGGTTAGCTCTGAGGTAGATGTTTGCGTTGCACATGTCCACATATAGTTTGACCATTGTGCATTTCCTTTAGCAGGAGATTGAGTACAAAGCTGAGATTCCCACCACCCAAGCTTTGGTGTTTTGTGGAAAGGGCTGAAGAGGAAGGGTGAGGTAGTTGTGAGACTACTGAGGAGAGGAAGCATGTTTTTGATATTTGACTCTTCTCATCACTGGTAAAGAAAAGCTCCTTCCTTCAGAAATGAAGCAGAATTTCCTCTATAGAAACATTCCTCTCCCTCCTGTGAAGCCAATCCAGCTTATAGAAAATACTTTCAATGGTAAATCATTGAAGTGTTGTCTTTGTAAAGAGATGGAAGGCACAGTCATATTCCCTCTTGGGATAGAAGAATTTCCTTGTCTGCTCACTAAGTTCCCAGTGAAAGTATGGATAGGACATGCCTTTCTCCAGTTTCAACCTCTTGGTGGTCAGCATGGGTAGAATAAAACTCCCCAACTCAGAAAGCAAGAAGTAGGTTGTTATCAGAATCTTCGGTCTGTGTTGTATTAGCTTTAAACAACAGTAGAAGAGACCTCACTAGCCATTAACAACTACTCTCCACCAATTTAGGTTTACTCTAAGATTATCATTTAGCTCTGCTGTCTATCTATACCAAGCTTGTCCCGTGTTAGCCAATCAAATCTGATTATAAGAAATTAGTAGCAAAGTGAACAAAGTCTGCTTTGCAGACTAAGAGCATGTAGAGAAATGATCAATAATATTTTGTTATTTCTTGGCTCAAGCTTGAAGCAGAGGGTCCAGGAGACTGTACAGACTCTCTCTACTCTCCACGGCATACAGTTTCTGAAAAATAAACCAGGGCTTCTATAGCATTATCAGCAAAGTAGATCAAATGAGACCCAAACATTTCCAAAAGAGCAACGGACAGTTGGTCCTAGAGATGCAGGTGCTAGCTTTAGAAGGCTTGGAACAAAAATTGCAGGTGCTTCAATGCACTTCCACATTTTCTTAGCTTCATTGGTGGGTGTGAGCTCCACCTTCACAGAGAAAACACTAGAACACATTAGGAAAACAGGGAGATGGTTCTTGTGTTGGATGGATAGTTCAGCTCATAAGGGAGGAAAAAATATTGGCAAGACTGCCTCAGAAGAACTAATCTACTTTTAAGTCAGTTAATGAAATGGTGTCATGAACACAGCTTTAACAAAACCTCTTAGTCAGCGGTTATCTCTTCAATCATCTGTTCTGACATTGAAGAGTTTTTTCTCCACTGCAACCATGTAAGATGGTGGCATTTCTCATTTTATAGAAGTTTCTTTAACAAATGACAGCAAGATAGGCAGTTCTATCAAAATACTGATTAGGCACTTTGATGTCCCAGATGCAAGAACGAATCTGAGGGTTGTTTCAAGTCCTTGGCACCTGTGACCAGAAATTTGGTGTGATAACAGCATATTCACACATTTACTGCTGATCTTCTCAATCCCAAGTTCTCTAGACTAAAAAACCATCATATCATCTTTTCTTCTCAGTCCTAGAAACGCCTATCTTTTCCAAAGACATATGATATCCCATCATCTGATTAAAACCCAAGCAGATGTTTAAATTCCAAGGAAATTAGTTTACCAGTATAATTTTACATTTCTCCTTCAGTTTTTATTGAAAGAATAAAAAAACAAAGAAAGTGTAAAATGGATTAGGATTATCTTGAGGATAGCATTTCCCTCCCCTAGTCAAAAGATGTATTAGCTGACTGTCTTTTAAGTAGAGTCAGACTGCAGCCATATCGCAGCAAAACATAGAAATTCTCAGGAAAATTTGATTGGCTTGTGAAGAAACTGTGAGACAACTTGTTTTTAATTGAATCTAGGCAGCAGTTTGGACCACTGTGTACATTAGTGAAAAAATCCATGTTCTTGAAACTCCTAAACTGGTAAATTTCTAAGGCCGTATTTGCTTGATATTTCAGGTAAGTTTAGAATGCAGTGGAACTATCCATTTTATTCATTAAGTATATACAACTGAATGTTTTTCATAATAAACTGCAGGTTTACAAAATTCTGAGCTTTCTTTCCCAAAAATTCTTCATCAGTAATATACTTCCTGCTACAGCCAAGAATGCATTACATTTCTTCTTCTTTATGAAGGTGGAGCCCACATTGTGTCTTTTTGAAAGCCCCATCATAGTCAGGCCTTATTCTTCATCTAGCACTAAGAGTAAACAAGGAATAAAGGGGAAGCTTAATTTAACCAGCTTTCAGGAATATGCGTGTAAAGAATAACTCTGGGAATCCTAGGGAAATATCTTGATCTGAGATTTCTTCCTCCTGTGGTATGTAGCTTTTCTTTCAACATTTCAGATACAATCACAACTTCAAAGGACATGCAAAACCCCCTCAATTTCTGCCTGGAGAGTAATGGGAGTGCTTCAGGGACGAGACTCAGCCTCCAAAAACCAAATAGCCAAATGAGGTGAGGAACATCGGCTGACCTTTCCCTGACTGCATGGTCTGCAGAGCCTGCAGCGGTAGCTCAGAATGCTGGAGCTGGACTTTTGTGAGGGAAAACAGGTATCTACAACTAGGAAAAGGGGTTGGGAAAGGCAGGTTATAGGAAGCTGTAAAAGTTGGCAAGTGTCACACAACTTATAAAAAGCACAGGTTACTTTTTAGTGTGCTCCTCGCACTTTGAACATGTTTAATTTTCCACTGGACTGAATTGTAAAGGAATTGTTGAATTTGTCTGAGGAGAGCTGTGTGTGTACAGGGATGAAGGAGAAGCTGTTATTTTCTCATGAAATAGGTCTTATTCTATATGCTGAAGAAACAGAAGTCTGGAATTACAGCATGCGATAGTCTAAAGCTTGGGAAATCAGACAAACTATTAAAATTGTTAGATGCACTTTCAAAAGTAATTTTGCAGAAAGAAGGTAGGAAAAAAGCAGCCATTAGTCAAACTTTTTGGGTAAGAGCAGATGCTCTGTAGTCACAAGTCTGTGTGCTTCCTTCAGTCCTCACTTTCAGATCTGGTGAATGGTTTATGAATAGCGATGCCAATAACAAGCACTTCGCAGCCTAAGAGTCACCAGAAAAGAGTCTCCACTGGGGAGAAAGGAAGTGTGGTGCTAGGATACCAGGACTTTTTGGAGGTGACATGATGCCATTATACCTGGGGCTGTGCAGCTCTTGAAATTATTCATCTTCCTTCGCTATTTCTGTATACAAGCACTTAGGAGAATTAACGGTGTTATTTCTTGTAAGAACCTGTAAGCCTGTGGATTGCTCTGACTTAATCATACTTGTGTATTGCCTATATGTTTCCTAGGATGTAGAGACTTTGAAAAGCTTTAATAAAAGAAACCAAAGCCTCTGATGAGTCACAGCCGATTAGTCACAGGTGGGATTGGCTTCTAAGGGTTGGCTGCCCTCTCGCGAACTTGCTCTACAAAATTCCCAGCAGTTGTCACGCTTTCTCCCACACTGCCCTCAGGAGTGGGAAGAATTCAGTAAATATCCACACAGTTACCTTGCTGCCCTCTAAATCCAGCTCTCAAAATGCCTAGAGAAGAAGGAAACAAACTCAACACGGTGAGTCCATTGCTGCATTACAATCGTTATATTTTATTACAGCAAAAGGATAAGTTTTCTTCTACTGTTCCTGTTGGTTATTTTGCAACATATTCTGATTTGTCTTGTGTGAGCTTTCTGGGACAAGAACATGCAAACTTGTGTATTGCCCAGCAAAACGGTACCTAAGGTCCATCTTAGACATAAATAGCACAGGCAAAGCACCACATTAGCATGCCACTGTTAAGTTGTGAGCATATGTGAAGAGTATATACTTTAATTAAATCTGGACTATGTATGGGAGATGTATGAAATCTTGCAATAGATGAAGAATAACCCTTCTTCCCCTGATAATGGCCTTAGCAGCTGTTTGGAATTAAGCAAAGAATTCTGAATTCAAATAATGGTTCAAAGGAACATCGTTGGTTCAAAAACCATCTGCACATACCACAAGAAAGAAGGCTTTGCCAGTGTTATCAGCAGTGGCCAGTCAGATTGGAACAGAAACAGTTGGGCTACTGAGACAAATAAGTGTTTTTCATAGTGCCTTCAAATAAGACTGTTTCTCCTGAAATTTCCTTCTAAATTTAAAATTGAGAATGTTTGCCAGTACCCTCTGAAATTGGTACCTAAACCTTTGATAAGGTTGGAGATCCCTTCAGCTGAAGGATCAGGTAAATTACTTGGACATAAGCCCACATCTAGTTTGATTAAACATATCACCATTCTTTCTAGGAAGTGAGTCTGCTTGCACAGAAATGGTAGCCTCAGTCACTATAGAAAATAGCTTATTCGTACCAGAAATATATGGCCATATATCCTTCTCCAATGATACTACTGCTGGATCCCCACCAAGGAGACCAAAGATTCCCTTGGTGATGTTGTCCAATAAAAATCCAGCTCATCTAATATGCCGAGACCTGGTGAGCTCTGCCTTGGACATGTACTCAGAAAAAAGCCACGGTATCAGGGAGGTATTGTTCTGATGTCCGTTATGTGGGTGTTGTGGTTTAACCCCAGCTGGCAACTAAGTACCACACAGCCACTTGCTCACTCCGCCCCAGTGGGATAAGGGAGAGAATCAGAAGGGTAAAAGTGAGAAAACTCGTGGGTTGAAATAAAGACAGTTTGATAGGTAAAGCAAAAGCCGCGCATGCAAGTGAAGCAAAACAAGGAACTCATTCCCTACTTCCCATTGGCAGGCAGGTGTTCAGCCATCTCCAGCAAAGCAGGGCTCCATCATGCATAACAGTGACTTGGGAAGACAAACGTCATCATTCCAAATGTCTCCCCCTTCCTTCTTCCCCCAGCTTTATATGCTGAGCATGATGTCCTATGGTATGGAATATCCCTTTGGTCAGTTGGGGTCAGCTGTCCCAGCCATGTCCCCTCCCAACTCCTTGTGCACCCCCAGCCTGCTCGCTGGTGGGGTGGTGGGAGAGGCAGAAAAGACCTTGACTCTGCGTAAGCACTGCTCAGCAGTAATGAAAACAACTCTGTATTATCAACACCGTTTTCAACACAAATCCAAACCAGAGCCCCATACTAGCTAGTATGAAAAAAAATTAACGCTGTCCCAGCCAAAACCAACACAGTGGGATAACTGATAAAAACCATTATAGCTTTCTTTGCCACATCCCTAAACATAAGAGAATGCCTTCAAAAGGAGTCAGCTGGCAGCTATGTGTGTGTGACAGGTTTGACACAAAAAAAAAGTGGACAAAAAACCCAACCACCTATCTGTAACTATTGCAGCCAAATTCGTCATGTTCATGCCAAATGTTGCAAAGAGCTCTCCCAAAGGAGGGCACATGTAATGACCCAGAACCTAAGGTGGCTATGGATTCTCCAATACCACAAATCAAAGAGAGTCTTCAAGATAAATGTTTTTGAAAGACTCAACTATAATTTTATAACAAAATCACACAAAAAGGCACTGAAATATTGTTGCCATGCAAGTGCTCTGATGTCCAGCAACTAAGCCTTTAATCATAAACACATCTATTGACATCTGATCAGATTTCCTTCAAGAAGATATTCTGAAAAGAGTTGGAAAAAATTCCAAATTTGACTTTTACCTGTTGAGATTAAAACAAAAGCCATCTGAGAAGGTATACAGTAAATGCCATTGCCTCTGAAAGGGGTTTCTTCAGTATCAGATGAAGAAATTAATGAAATAGAATTAAAATTCAGAGAAAGCAATAACAGTTTAAGGCCTAAAATTGTTTTCAAGTGACAATGTGGTTGACAAATCAGGAATCAAATCTATAATTACACCAAATTATGGGAGAAATGGGTAAAATTCAGGACAGAACCACCTTCAAAAATCTGTGTTAAGAGGACCCTAAAAGCGGTGTTAGCACATTTATTCAATATATGCTGATCACAGTCATGATTCCTAACAGCATTAAAGGCTGCTAATCCACAAGACAAAGGTTGATGAAAAAATAAAATATATTAATGACTAGAGGCCAATCACCACTAAATAAATAGTGCTGCAAATAGTTGCATGGATACTTTCTATTAGGTTGGCAAAGACATGCCCCATTAACTTTTGACAAAGAGGGATTATAGCGCTCTCCAACTGCTCAGAAAATAAAGATCTTGCAGCTCACTATGCAACATGCCAAGAAAAAACAAAAGCTATTGGTATGAATGTCTCTCCTTTCTGATAGAAGGGAAAGGTTTTGACCAACACATAATCAATGTCATTGAAAATGCCTGTCAAAATGTTATAATTGATCTAGAATGGTGAAAGGAGTGTACAGAAGTAGTGCATCTCAAAGCTGGGGTCAAGTAAGGAGAACCAGTATCACTATTTTTCCATCTGGCAGTTGGTCTGCAATCTTTAACAAGAAAACGGTGGCAGTGGCTATCAGTAAGGAAGACCACTGCTATAGAAGTCTCAGATTATTTGGTTTTATTGAGCTAATAATTTGAAGGCTTGAATTATACCGTGATGACTGTTGTGTCTTCTTGTTACTTGACTGGCCTTAAGACCCATGTTAAAAGAGCTACAGGTTTTACATTAAGCCCACTCACAACTCAGGTACAACCAATGACTGTGAGGTCTAGAAGGTAGGCACTGAAGGCTTGAATATGAGAGCTCCAGACAAGTCTGGAAAATACCTGAGACTCTGGCTGATCCTGAGCTGAAACAAGCAGTCTTGGAAAAAGTTGAGACCTGCTTAACAAAACTTGGAAAGGTACTCTTGAAATTGCTGGGGAAGCTCTTGCTGTTTCATGTGTTCACAAGCCCAAGACTCACTCATCTAGCTGATCATTCAGATCCAAAGGACACTTCTGTCCACTCTCATGACCAGTGATTAAAAAGCAGTAAAGACACCATCCCCTTGCTTGAACACAAAACAATTTTGATATGCCAGTACTAGAGATGGAGAGGTCCTAAATTTACTCTTAATGTGAAAGTTGCTGCTCACATGCACCAGCCCGCTCTGGTGACACTATGATCCACCAGACTTCTTAGGGAAGAGATGAGATTCCAGAAAAATATGAAGTTATTTCTGACTGCTGGAGACATAGGGAAGGAGACATGTTATTTCTGACCACACAGCACTGCTGGAAACTTCCAAACCACCAGTATGTGCTAGTAGTTCTTTTGATTCAAACCAGTTTTCCCAAGGACTGTAAATAAAGAAATAGTTCATTCAAACAATAAACTAAACTATAAAGATAAGGCTGCAAAATGGGACATTTTGAAAATTGTCCAATTAGCATTGACTGGATTATGAATCATAGCAGGATACTTGAGTGGTAACTGCTGATAGCTCTTTAATTTTAGGTAACATTTATCCCACCAGGGATTTTTGGAGTTGGAGCAAGGACAATGTTAGAGTGATTCATAGACAGCAACTTTCACACCTGGCATATTTTAGGCATCTGCCAAGCTGTGAAGGATGCCTGTATTAAAACAACAACAAACTGCACCAAAAAAACCAGAAATACTTGTGGGCAGACTATCAAAACCTTCGTCTCAAGGATGAACACGAAGAACTCAAAGCTGGATGTGATATTTGCAAAGGAAAAACTGATCCAGTGGTGGACTTTTCTATCTGCTTTGAGAGCAAAGCTACTGCAGTCAGGGATGCAGCTGCAGAGAGTTTGGAAGCACAGTATTTTGAAAGAAGAAGTCACACTAGGCAAGGGCCATTAAGATCACCACCAAGGTCAAGTACTATTGGCTTTCCTATAAGAGCTAGAGGGAAACAATGTGTAACTAACAACAAGTCATTAACAACACAAGGTATTTCAGAAAAAAAAGGCAAAGCTGGATCACCAAGATTTTAAACAAACTGTGTGTGGGGAGGTAGTTGTTTGGTTTTTAAATATGGGAACATTTCAGATATTGGATGGACAGCTGGTCAGGGCTATGCATGGGCTGAGGACTAACTGAGGGAATCTTATTTTAAATGATGGTAACATTAAGGACCCATGCTGGCTTGAATGGCAGATGTCAACCTGAAGCAGATTCCCTGTAAGCCTGTTGCTCAGAGAGCACAAGGATCATTAGCATCCAGCCAGTCCTGCAGACAGTGCCATCTTGCGCTAAACTATTTAGTGCCCATTCCTTTTTGATGCAATAGGTGCTAAGAATGTTGTTAAAATGCACCCTCTCATTGGTAAAGGAGTGGTTCAAAAACACAGAGGTCCTCTCTGGCATGGGCCTCAGCATTTCCAAGTCAGAACCAAAAGGATCTCCAACACGTGAACGTGTCACAGTTGATATCCACAGACTGTCCCGTTCAAAAACCTGACATCTCCTGAGAGGACAACACAGTAGGGTACAACCAATCCAGGAGATTTCTGTAGTGTCTTGGGGAAAAAAAATTATGCTGGTGGAGGAAGGCTGACTTAGTGGAATGCTCTGCTTGATGTGCTAGTCACAAACAGGGAAACAGTAGCCGAGGATGTGATAGATGATGGCAGCCTTCGCTTCAGCAGCCTGGGTAGGGTACACTTCAGAAGCTGAGGGAATTGATGAAGGCAAGTATATGGATGAAGACCCTGGTTTTGGGGAGACTAGATTTCAGCTTAGGGAATTTCTGGGCAGGACCTTGTGGGTCCTGAGGAGCAAAGGTGCTCTAAGGAACTGATCAGTCTTCAGGGGCCACATCTTCAAAGCAGGAGAGAAATCCATCCTGATGTGCAAGAAAACGAGCACACATTTTGGAGGACCATTTTGGCTTAACAGGGGACTCTTGGTCAAACTCAAACACAAACCTGATATTTATGGGACATGGAAGCAGGGATGGACACAAAGAGGGATAGAGAATCATCACACAGCTATGCAGGTGTGCAATTTGGGTAGCCAAACTTTGGAGTTTTGGATTTAAGTGGTGAGGGATGGGGTCAACAAGAAGCACCTCTATAGGTACATAAGCAGCAGAACGAAGAACAGGGATCACTGCTGAAGATTGCAGGAAAACTAGTGATGAAGGAAATGGAAACTTCTCAGATATTCGATGCCTTCTTTAACTCTTTTTTTTAACTGGCAAAATATTCTCTCAGAACCTCTGGATCTCCATGACTAGTAGCAAAAGTTACAGGAGACAGGTACCACTTACAGTAGGGGGTAATCACTGCCTCAGAAAGGGACGGCTTGAAAAATCTTAACATATATGAGTCTACTGGACCCAGACTGATGCATCTCTGGGTGCTGAAGGAGCTGCCTGAAATAATTGCAAGGTCTGTTATCTTTGAGTTTTTGCTGTGGTCAAGGAAGGTGTCCCTAGGGACTGGAAAAAAATGCAAAAGGTCTAACAAGGCAGAAAGGACTATTTGGACAATTACTGGACAGTCAACCTCACTTTAAACTGTGGAACAAATTCTCATGGAAAACATATCCAAGTACAGGAAGGGCATGAAGACAACTGAGAATAATTAATAAGGATTTTTCAGGAGTGAATCACGCTTGACACCAGCCTAATGGTCTTCTATGGCAAAAGAATTAGCTACAAGAACCCAGAATGTGTGTTCAAGAATAGCAGAGGAGAAGTGAAGGGGATCCTTCAAATTCCTTTTAATACCGCCTATGCCACAAGAGAAGTAACCAGAGATGGAAATACAATCCATATATCTCCACATATGAGATCGATCATCCAGCTTCATTCTGTTTCTGCCTCTCATTTGAAATGTAAGCCCCAAAGATGGTTTACCTGAACAAAGGGAGAAATCAACAAATAGCACTGAGACTGGATGGCTGCTCAAAGAAGCCTTGAAATGGTTAGTATTTCTTCTCTGTTACTTTGACTACAGACAACCCAGAGGGAACCTGCTTAGATCAATACCCATGAAAGCAATAGTAATTTTGAGCTGTTGGAGTCTTGTTCTGGGATTGCCTCTTATTTCTTTCATTTACTGAAGTCTGTAAGTCCACACACAGGATGATCGAACCGTGTTAGAGGTCTGAGTGGAGAAAAATAATACAATTTACCAAAAAACAGCTGCTGGAGGTTATGGCTGGACCATAGGAAGTCAATGGAACAGATTTATCAGTGCTGAAGAAATTGAGGTGTATCTGAAATGAGAGGAAGGACTTCCAAGTCCTGGAGGCATCGCACATCAGGGGAGGACCAGAAAGACCTTCTCTCATGTAGTCTTTGAGTGCTCCCTGCTCAGCCCTGCTCCTCATGATGTGAGAAGTTAAGAAAACACCTACAGATGATGCTCATGCTTTTCTGTAAGAACAGAACAGAGACTTATATCTTCAGGGGAGTCTTCCTGCCAAAAAAATCCACACTACAGATCTCTAAAAGCCTATTAGGAGGAATATATTCTGTGTTTGCCAAAGTTAGCAAAACAGGTCCTGAAGATCTACAAGTTTCCATTCTGGTCTGTACTTTTACGTAAAAAGCTACCTTTCCTGACCCAAGGGAACTCTATATGGATTTCAAGTTATTATATGCAATGATCTACTCAATTTGCAAAGTGAACTTAGAGAAAATTCATCTGCCATAATCAACTCCATAAGATACAGAACAATTGGTTTTGATTTTTTTAAAATAGACAGATATTCTAGAATGGATGTGTAAGTGTGTAATAAGTTACATTTAAGTGTTAACTGCAACTGAAAATACAGGAACAAGCTGCTGTGGATTTCAGCAGTTGTTCTCTCAAGATAAAGAAAAATCAGGTCAAACTGGAAGAGGCTTTCAGAAGGCCTGGGAGGAGGGAGACAGAATGGAAACCCCACCATGGGAAGAAACCAAAAAAATTTTGTTTATTGAGTCTATGAAAGTGACAAGCTGAATGGAAGATCTGATTACCATCCATAAATGCATCGGGCTAGAACTGAAATCACTAATGAAATTAAGAGAGGGTAGATACAAGAACAAACATGACCAGTAATATATTTGGGTTGGAAATTAGAAAGTTTTTTGCCGTTTCAGAGCAATGAAGTTCTGGAACAGCATCCCATTAGGACTTGCAAAAGCAATTAGTTTGCAAAAGATAATAAACTAGTAGGTCTCTCATATCCCATGAGAACTGTGGAAGATAGGCATAACATTCAAAATGATCTGAACAAATTAAAGATACGGTCTGAAATAAATAGGATGCAATTCAATGCAGGAAATTGCAAGATATTACTTTTAACTGGGAATAATCAAATGCATGGAAACAAGATGAAAAATTCCTTACTACAAAATTCTGTAGAAAACATACATGGAAAGAAGAGTGGGTAAAAGAAACTATGAGTCAGCCTTACCAGGAGAACACACACTTCTTGCTGAGATGCCTACAACATTGCTGTCAGTGTAAGGTATGTGAAGAAAAGCGTCCTGCTTTTCTCAAGCACTGGAAATGTCCCAGTCACTATAACTGCAGAAATGCATGGATAATTCAAAGTCTAAACGAAGGCAACAGGAATGATGAGAGTTTTGGAAAATAGAGCTTCTAAATAAAAAGCCAGAGGAAATGAATGCAGTTTGGTTTTAGGGAAAACAGCATTGCTTCAAATAAACATAGTCAATGAAGGTTTGAAAAACATGATTTTTTTTTTTCTCTTATTATTAAGTTAAGCATCCTGTTGTTATTAATTTATTTGGGGCTTGTGCCAAGCAAATATTTTAGAAAACCTCTAAACACAGGAGCAATGTTTCTTAACCAAATTGTACATTTTTTAGACTGTCCTCACGGTGCAAGTAAGACACACTGAAAGAGTCATACCTGGAGTAATGTACCAAACTTTATATATCTCAAAACTAGCATTAAAGTAATAGCTAATAATTTCCCAGAAACTGAACAGTTATCATTAATGAATACATGGTTTGGTGTTGATTATGCAACAAAACAAAAAGAAAGTATTTCCCTGTTTCTCAGGCTGGTCTACAAATAGAAGCAGCCCTGGAACTCTTGTGGACACATCTACACAGTAACAAGCAGTTATCTAGCTTCCTCTGTCATTTCTAATTAATAATATCATGTAATCTGCTTAAGAAGTTCAGTGGCATGGTGATTAATTACCACAAAGCAGAAACTCCATGTGTAATTGACCTCTAAGTTCCTATGCTAATTGCAAACCTGCCCCTTGAGGGTGTTATAAATGTTGATTTCTAGTGTAATGTCTCATTCAGTTTTTCCATTTGGACATTTCAGTGTTGCTCATTATCATGGTATTCAAGTGTATGAGGACATAAACTTATTTGAAAAGTTATGATACTATTAGGAGAGGAATTCGGTACTGAAATAGCCCTGAAATGGCCCTGCAGAGAAAAATGTTGTTGCTAAAGTATCATTTTCTGACAATGGAAAAGCCTGGAAGTTAATCATTGATAATAGGAGCAAATTTGAAGTCAGAAATATAACAGCAAGAAGTGCTATTTTTCCATATGCAACAGTAAATATGTAGAACTTTTCACTTGTACTCTTTCTGCTTTAATTTGTCAAGCAAGCAGTCACTGAGGAAAAAAAAAATGAAGTATAAGAGTAAAACAGAACAAGGATGAGATCACCTCATGTGCAGGTGATGTCATATCTTGCACCTTCCCCAGTCACCGCTTTGTACTCAAAATGTAAGCATAACCTCAGCTGTGCTGGGAGGAGATGTGGTGGCTTCCAGGGTAATTCTGCCCCTATTGAAAGCACGGTGATCTGTGTCGCGGTTGGCGTTACGGAGGGCAGAGCACCGTGACTTTACTACATTGCTCTGCCCAGTGTGAAAGTAGCAGAGGTGATTTGAGTAGAAAAAAAAAAAATTCAGCCCAACCTCTGACAATGAAGTATGTATACAGAATACCAAGAGGATTGACAGATAATAGGATTAGAATGACTCAGAATGGTAGAACTTATTAAAACTTTGTATTCCACCCCATAAAGGGGCAAAACAGCTCTTTAGCTGGGAGTCCAGAACACTTGTACCATTAGAGATCAACCATCTCTTTTGTGCATCTTCTGCAGAACTCTCCAGACTTAGATCAAGATGCTCAAAAGAAAAAAAAGTGACATTTCTGTTCATTTTCCTTTTTTTTTTTTAATTTGTTTTTCCACCTCTTTAAAAGAGCCTTTGCTAGCCTGTACAAATATGTTCAAAGCTTTAAGAAAGTGGTTGAGAAGAGTCCATCCCAGTTTGCATTTGAGTCTGGCAAAGGTGCAGTTCCATTCAGAGTGAAGGTTTGGCAGCTGCTCTCAAGAGCACAGCTGTAAGAAAAGATACCAGTGAGGAGAGCCATGCTAAGGCCAGAAGTTACCTTTACGTGGCTTTACAAGATCTACAAAATACAACTGGAAAAGTTCACCTTTGCACACTAAGCCTAGTTCTTTGTATTTGATTATTTCCAGCTAGAGAGTTTAGTCCTGAAATCCTCATTACAGGTGCAATCCGTCATAATCCATCATAGTTTTTTCCAGTCGTTGTTCAACGCTTCGTGTTCAAATGGTTGGAGTTGGGTTTGGAGCAGACGGAAAACTGGAATCTTCCTCACTGCAGGAATGAACTCATTTTAAAACACTTGGTATTGCCAAAATTAGAATTAAAATTGGGAAAGGGTGGGCATTACAGATTCTACAGTCTGAAAAATTACCGATTAAACTGAATTTTTCTAACAGTAATGAGTCCATTGCTCCAATTTGTAGGTTCTTTTTCAGGTCCTCGACCTTTTGCAATAGATTTCACCATGCAAGGTACAACTGTAGACACAGCCCACCAGCAGAGAAAAGCATCGTCTGATATGTAGCTAAGGAAGGGGAACAGAAGAGGACTAGGAAGGAAAATATAGTGCTCCTGGAAAACAGCTCCTGAGAGGCAATGATCCCCAAGAGATTACTGGAGATGAGTCTTCAGCCGCCTTGCAACAAAAATCAGTTCATCATTTCAAACTGAAATATTTCAGTCATGTTGACCTGAAATACGCAGTTTTAGCATTTGGTTTAGAACTGGGTAATTTTGGTTAGAAAAGCAAAAATTTTCAGCAAAAGTAGATTTTTCATGATCCACCATTGAGGGCAAAAAAACCCCCAAGGAAAAATCCCTCATCAAGTCTTCACTTTCTAACTTTAGAATTGACTTGTTTGAATATTCCAGTATTGGTTCTTGTCAAACTTTTCTCCTGTCATAACAGGACAAAATACAGCTGCATGCATTCACCCGAAGGCTTCTCAGGAATGTCTGCCCTGTTTTCTGTTATTATGTGGAAAAGGAAGAGAAATGACAGCTCACTTCAGGAGATATTTTTTATGCATTTCATCTCTCATTTGTGAAAAAAGAGTGGTTAGGATCTAAGCAGCTGCTTATACCTTGCCTGTTAGCTTGCTTATTTGGCATTGCAAGGTTTTTTTCTTTCCTTTTCTTTCTGGGTTTTTTGGGGGGGTTGTGGTGGTTTTTTTGTTTGGTGTTTTGTTTTTTTTTTTGTTTAGGAGGGGAATAGTTCATAGAGCACAAAAAAGATTCAAAGAGTATCATTCTCAGTGTATTCAGTTCTTGGGTCTATA
The DNA here is from genome assembly GCA_013389945.1 of Fregata magnificens. NCBI lineage: Eukaryota > Metazoa > Chordata > Aves > Suliformes > Fregatidae > Fregata > Fregata magnificens. The sequence continues at coordinate 79,478 of WAAD01039262.1, forward strand.
ATCTTTTCCTTGCTGAGGGCTATAGAGGCCTTTCAAACATATTTGGTGGGTCTCACAAACACACACTTTAGTGTTATTTATTCACATGGTTGCAGGCTATAAGAAATGAAGTCTTAGATTTACCCAGACTCCACTTACATGTTGATTCATAGCTGAAGTCTCCTAAGAAGGGTACTATGCTAACCACATTTTTGTACTAAAAGTTTATTTAATGAGGATTTTATTGCACTGTTAAATTGTATAAGACACTTCTATATAAAATAAATACATAAGTTGAAAAAAAAATAATCCCCTTAGTTTTAGGACAGACTTTGGTTTCAGCTCAAGTGCTTAAGGTTTTGGGATGGAGACTGTAGTGATACTGAAGAGGGTTACTTACAGAATTAACCACCTTTCAAATCTAGCAAGTGTTTTAGAACAAATAACACAGGAGTTAAATAGAAATGTTCCAAACTAAGATTGCTACATATTATTATTCGACCTTGTTATTTATGGTAAGGACATTTATAATCTAATCATGCTGAAAATCTTTGATACTCTGTCCTTGCATCTTTCCAATGCCAGCTAGTCAGCTATGGATGTAGTAGACATGACAGGCATACGGACTGACTCTCTGGAATAAACTTCATTTATGCTGTCTTTATTCCTCTGTGTTCGTTTAATGGTATATTGTAGAGCTCACCCAAGAAAAAGAAATCACATGAGGAATATTAACTTCAGTGAAACACGACTTCAAAGCAGAGCAACAGCTATTGCCCATAGATTAGCACTGAACATGAACAGACAAATATACGAAGAGATAAGGTACAGGTGAATGTATCCTTTGTGGCTTCATTTAACTGAAGCTTCATTTATATTCCAACCTAAAGGATGGATTACAAAAAGGAGAAGCAACTCTAGTATCTAACGTGCTCCATAGGGGTGGTGTTTATGGGGAGTGCATAGTACTCGTCAATTTATAACAGTGTATGTTAAACCAGTTGCAATATTAATAAAGTCAAAGAAAACCATCTAATCTTCAGTCTAGAAAAATGGCAGTCCGGTTTCCCAGTTTGCAAAACTTACTTTCAGAAGGTCGTGTGAGGTAATTAATAATTTTTAGGACTATTTTCCTCTAAGAAAGGGATAACTTTTCTCATGACTTGCCTTTCAATTATTGCCAGAAGTGTTCTGAGATAACTGAGATACAATTATACAGCTTTATGATTATTTATACCTTTCTTATGCTCTTTAATTTCAGCTCAAACATCTCTCACATTTATATCTTCAGAAGCCTGAGTCACACAGCTGCCTCCAAGAGTTATATCTCTCCTGACACTAACAGCCTAATTTTGCCTCCATGAGAAGTAAAACTCACATAGAAACCAATCTCCAAAAGCATACCTCATCTCAGGTTTTAGACACATTGGGCTTTCAGAATCTTTTTGCACCCTGCCTTCAAGATACCATTTTGTACAGATACTTAAAAAATCGGAGTCAGTGAAAACTGCCCTTAAAAACTCCTGGTTCATAGGAGACGGGAGCTGATTCAAGAGAATGGCAAACATAGCAGTATGCTTTAAAAAGGGAATCAGAAGTACCTCTCTCAAACTTCCTAAGCTTCAGCTTCTGGAAATAGTGGAATTAAATTATTAAATAAGCATTTACATCATAGTAAGGTGGTAAAAATATGAGCAATATGGAACTGTCAAGAACAAATTATGTTAAAGGAACCTAATTTCCCTCTCTGACTAATAATTTAGCCTACCTAAATGGAGAGAAAGAAGAAGGGGCAACAGGTCTTAAAAGTTTTTCATACTGCTCTGGTATGAAGTTCTCAAACAAATTAGAGACTATAGCTTATATACAAGCACCAGAAAATCACTGCCTAATAAATTGGAGGAGAAGAAGAGCATATCCTTTTGGTTTTCTGTAAATAGGAGGATGTTTCAGGTGGAGGTCCTACAGAATCTGTTCTGAACCTGGTTTTATTTAATGTTTTCATTGGTGACTTGACTATAGAGATACAAAGTAATGTGATACCATTTGCAGTTAAGAAGAAGTTAGAAAAAAATGAAAACACTCTGGAAAACAGAACCAGAATTTTAAGTCACATGGGTAAATTTGACAGAAGTTCAAAAATCCTTATGGTGACATGCAATTAAAGAAATACAAAGTGGTATAAGAATGAAGCAAGCGGAATAATGCAAAAAAAGCTGGTTTAGAGGTGTCCCCTCTCCAGCAGGTTGGGGCTGAATGCAGGAAAAATAGAATCAGCATGGATCCTGCTGGAAAAGTTGAATTCCAGTCTGGACTATGTTAGTACAAAACAAGTATTATTCTCTATTTGTACCGTGATGGCCTCAGCTGGAATACTGCCTTCAGATTTGGGCACTGCAACTGCAAATTTAGTCATATTGGAGGGAGTTCAGAGAACTGTCCTAAAAATGAGAAGAGGTTTAAGAGCATGACTTATGAAGCAAGGTTTGGAGGAATTGAGTTTGTTTAGTCTGGAAAGGAGAGGTTTAAGACGGAAGTTTCAGTTTTTCGATGTATGAGATATTGTTGTACGGATGGGAATCCTCAGCATTCCCAAGGAGAAAGGTGGTGAGAACAAATCACTTTAATCAGAAAAGTCCGAGGTGGTAAGAATAGCAAAAAACCAAAGTAGAACGATAGCAAAGTAACTCCAACAATCTGAGGAGGGTTGAAGTAGCTGCTTTATCAGAAGTTTAAAACAGACTTGATAAACACATCA